>JACXGM010032477.1:0-12616 GCA_016801145.1 Umbra pygmaea | reverse complement strand
CATTCTGCAATCAAAACTTAATACTCTGACTTCAAAAGGCCCTCTTAAGATCAATAGTTAACACACATGCACATGAACAACAAACAGTCAAACAGACACAACACACTGGTTAACTTTACTCAAGACACTTCTGTCATTTGTAGTCTTTAAACCGTTTTTATTCCCGTAACCAAGCCTCAGTGATACATTGTACAGGTAGCAAAACAACTCCCATTACAAGTCAGGGATCAATCCATCGATTGGGGTCGGGCCACGTCACCTCGTCCACATCACAGGCGATGTTCTCCCTTGCCAGGCAACGGGAAAATATCGCCGGGCGTGGCGTATTCACCAGTGGATCGAGCCCACCTCGATGTCTCGGTATGCCTCCTCCATTGCTCGCAGGAGTGGCACGCGTGCATGTGTAGGCGGTCATAGACCTTCCACCGCCATGCCGAAAATAATTCCCCTATCAGGTTGAGGACCGGGAAATAAGGGGGCAGTAGAAACTGACATTATCTCAGATGACAACGAACATGGGCTGCCCTGGTTGGTCCTATGTGACTGCGGCATGTAGTGCATGCAGAAATGTCAGTATGTGTGCAGTGTTGTAGGGACCCAGGGTGGCATGGTGATGGAGGACCCCCTGACCACTAAGGGCTGCACACATGGTGATTCTCGATGGCCCTTTGGCCGATGATGTTTCAGTCCCGATGTCTGGTTTTTACCAGAGTCTCTTCCTCTATCTCCTCTCCCTCTTCCCTCCCCGTCTCTTCCTCGTTCTCCTCTCTCCTTCATTCTCCATATTCACGATTGTCTCACGACAGGTGCTCATACCTGAATTATATAGTGACTGATTGGTGTTCAGTTATGGGTTAAGTGTTTTACGATGTGTGCGGGAGTGTTGCTAATGTCATGTGTGTTTTAACTATTGAATGGACGTGCTGATTGCAGAGTGTTTCATCATTGGCCAAAGTGTGTAACACATGCACGATGGGTGTAGTGTTTTGCACCGTGTGTTACAGAATTGTTTACGGTGACATGCCGACATTGTGTTTATTCATTTGGTGCCTGAGTGTACCAAATGCATGCAAACGTTACGGTTTCTACGCTTTGGTCTGAGCATTCACTTTTTGTGTTTTAGCAATTGGAAAAAACTGTAAACAGTAAATAATTAGATGTTACATATTTAATATGCATTCGTCTTCATTTCATGTTCAAACTCAGATTAAACAAATACATTTACATCAATATCAAGTACCAAGTATATAAATAACCATCCATTTAAATTGATGTGATGAATTTTTGTGTTTGCCAATTGTAAGAGATACTGTTGTGCAACAGTTGGACGGTTTTCTCTCTGCATGGCAAAAGTGAAGAGGTCCTCTCCTTTCAAACGCATGGAGCAACGACTTGATACTTTCCTTCAACAAACCCTCAAAGCGTCTTATCCTGAGCTTCCTTCAACGGCTCCTGCTGTTATCTCATGGGCAAGCTACGGTATAGAGAGGCTTCTCCGTGAACAAGGAAGTAGAGATATACAACATAAAAGAAGAAACTGTTGAGGCCCAGATACTTGTCTGTAACCAAGTACATGTTTTAGGGGGGTTCCCAAAGTGTCCCTTCTGTAGCCTCAGCCAGGACCAGATACAGGATCTACCTTGATGAGGAGAGAAGGATGCCATGTGAGGAAAAGCTTTAAATGATGAGCTGGAAGATCTGAAAAAGGAAAGGGGGGTGTTGACGGTGGTGTGCGCCACCCTTCAGATGGACGCCGATCAACTAGCTGAGCAGGCCGAAAACAAATCTAACACGCTCATGGCTGCAATGATTACAAAATCAAATAGTTTTTGATTGTGCATTTTCTATAGCTCTTACATAAGTGTATGTACTTTGAATACATTAATTTTCAGGGCAGCGTATTGAAGATCTGTTTTTGTGATATAAAATAATTATAAATACAATAATTCTCTTTCTGAGCTCCAAGTTGGCAGTGAGCTTACATTTTGTTATAATTTCACACTTTTGTTTTTGGTTACAGTTACTGGTTTGTTGTTTTGCACACTCTTTTACAAGCTTTTTGAATAATTGTGGCTCTCAACTTAAAAAAGTAGAATTCTTGCAAATTTTGAAATATCTCCAAATAAATTTACAATTTAAGCTGCCTCCCAGTGTGGGATGTCGTTCCATTGACTGAGACATGGACTTGTGTATATACATGTATATTCATGTTATATTTTTAGTACAGGTGTACTGAAGCTTTGATTTATGGTATGTATGTTTGTATAGGCTATATCAGCCGCGGTCGGTGGATCTTAATTTGGGAGGACGGGCTCGTATTACGCTCGGGACCGGAGTGAATGGAATGGTGCGCAACGCACAAAACCCAGTGTGCAAAACAAAAAAACTCTGGGTTTTGTGCGTTGCGCACCATTCCATTCACTCCGGTCCCGAGCATAATACAAGCCCGTCCTCCCCGATTAAGATCCACCGACCGCGGCTGGATGTAAAGGACAGGTCTCTATAATGTCAGTAGTGCTGGTTAGATCTGATTGCCAATTACTATAAGCTGGTATTAATGAGTAAACTGGGGCTTTATAAGCCCTGGTGTCCAGAGGGTGGTGCAGTTCATTGTAGAAATTCTACCATGTTCACGTTGTTTCAACAGTATTCAACTAGTACTTTCTACTAGTGTGTTTTCCCCACATGAAGCATCATAAGTAGTATTATTGTTGTTATAGTTCAGTTATGTGTACATATTCTCTGCTGGTGTTAGTTTGTTCTCTTCTGCATAGCTAGCTAAAAAGCTAAAATTAACTACCTAGCTAGAAGGGTGACTAATGCTTCAGGGAGATTAGCTAAACAGTTAAGTGGGTTTCTTACAGTACAATACTGTAGGGCATTGATGTTTGACTTTCTGTTGCATTACTTTGGGAATTAGTGTCATTTTGCTGGTGCTCATTGTGTTGCAATTTGGCTTTACCTAGCTACACTCGTATGCAAAAGTTTAGGCACCCTTGACAATTTCCATGGTTTTCATTTATAAATAATTGGGTGTTTGGATCAGCAATTTCATTTTGATCTATGAAATAACTAAAGGACACAGTAATATTTTGGTAGTAAAATTAGGTAGTTCTCGCTGAGTGTTGGTCGGTACGCGTTAGGACTGACCAGGAAGCGGAAGGGGCATGGCGTACTTGTGGTGATCCACTGCGGTGGAGATGGTGCAGGAGCTGGCTGAAGTTTGTGAATACGATAGACTGGTGTTGGAAAGGGAACGCAATGTGATTAACGGGTTGGTGGCGGGTCGCGACGGCTGTGCCGTGGGTGTGGTCGGCATGGAGGGGAGCTAGGATGGAAGTTTGGGTGTAGGTAGTATGGGGATAGGGTTTGAGGAGTCATGGGGCGGGAGGAGGAAGAAGAAGCGGGCACGGAAGAAAGAGGGAGGTAGGAGTTGTACGGGAGAGGGTGAAGGGCCGGCACTTGGTGGTGGGGAGCAGGGGTTTAAGGTGATTGTGGTGCTTTCGGCCCTGACAGGTAAGATGTTACACCCGGTGTCACTCACGATGGCGATTAGGGATCAGGTTGGGAGGGTGGTGGATGCTAGGTGTTTGAGTGGTGGGAGGGTTCTTATTGTGGTGGGTAGTGTGGCTCTGAGGGATAAGTTGCTGAAGTTAGAGGTGTTGAATGGGGGTGGGGTGACGTGTCTGGTGCCTGGGAGTGCGGTGAAGGTGAGAGGGGTGAGAGGGGTGATCATGGGTGTTCCGGAGGACCTGTCTATGGAGGAGCTAAAAGAGGTGGTGTTGGGAGGGGTGGTGTTGGACGTGAGACAGATGGGCAGTAGGGCACTGGGGTTAGAGAAGGTGAGTCCCACGGTGATGTTGGCGTTTGGAGGGCCGTTGCCGAGTAGGGTGCATTTAGGGTTTCTTAGCTTTTTTGTGAGGGAGTATGTGCCGCCGCCACTGTAGTGTTTTAATTGTCAGCGTATGGGGCATGTGGCTGTGGTGTGCAGAGGGCAGGGTAGGTGTGGGGGTGCGCATGAGTATGGCAAGTGTGGGGTATGGGCCAAGGACGGTGTGGGTAATCACAGAGTGGTGTTGACTGAGACGTCTAAGCATGAGTGTGTGGTTGGTAAGGATTCGTTGGTAGTGGGTTTTTGAGAGACGGGAAGAGGGAGAGAAGAACAAGGAAGAGACGGGGAGGAAAGAGGGAGAGGAGATAGAGGAAGAGACTCTGGTAAAAACCAGACATGGGGACTGAAACATCATCGGCCAAAGGGCCATCGAGAATGACGCCGGGAAGTGCGGGGGCAACATCACCATGTGTGCAGCCATTAGTGGTCCTCCATCACCATGCCAACCTGGGTCCCTACAACACTGCACACATACTGACATTTCTGCATGCACTACATGACCCGGTCACATAGGACCGACCAGGGCAGCCAATGTTCGTTGTCATCTGGGATAATGTCAGTTTCCACCGGGCTGCTCTGGTCCGGGACTGGTTCGCCAACCACGACCATTTCATGGTGCTGTACCTGCCCCCTTATTCCCCGCTCCTCAAGCTGATAGAGGAATTATTTCCGGCATGGTGGTGAAAGGTCTATGACCATCTACCACATGCACACGTGCCGCTCCTGCGAGCAATGGAGGAGGCATGCGGAGACATCGAGGTGGGGTCGATTCACGGGTGGATACGCCACGCCCGGCAATATTTTCCTCGTTGCCTGGCGAGGGAGAACTGCCTGTGATGTGGATGAGATGACGTGGCCCGACCCCAATCGACGGATTGATCCCTGACTTGTAATGGGAGTTGTTGTGCTACCTGTACAATGTATCACTGAGGCTTGGTTGCAGGAATAAAAATGGTTTAAAAACTACAAATTACAGAAGTAAAGTTGACCATTGTGTTGTGTCTATTTGACTGTTAATTGTTCAGGTGCATGTGTGTTCCCTATTGATCTGAAGAGGGCCTTTTGAAGTAAGAGTGTTAAGTTTTGATTGCAGAACGGCAGTTTTGATATGGCAGTTAGATTTTAATCTCTTGTGTGATGAGTTTTGACACGATGAGCCAAATGTTGCATTTTGTGTGTTAGCAATTGGAAAAAAACTGTAATTAGAATAATTTCTTTAATCGATTGACAGCCCTAAATTAGACAGGTGCATAGATTTGGGCACCCTTGTCATTTTGTTAATTTGAATACCTGTAACTACCTAGCAGAGATTAATTGGAACACACAATTGGTTTGGTGAGCTCATTAACTTCATAGACAGATGCATCCAATCATGAAATGGGGGCCTCAAAATAACTCTCATATGACCTGAAAACAAAGATTATTCAACATTATGGTTTAGGGGAAGGCTACAAAAAGCTATCACAGAGATTTAAGCTGTCAGTGTCCACTGTGAGGAACATAGTGAGGAAATGGAAGACCACAGGCACAGTTCTTGTTAAGGCCAGAAGTGGCAGGCCAAGTAAATGATTAGAAAGGCAAAGGTGAAGGATGGTGAGAACAGTCAAAGCAGCCCACAGACCACCTCCAAAGACCTAGGGTAAACGTACACATTAAGCCCAGGCACCATTTAAGCCCACTTGCAACTTTGAAGTCAATTTAAAAAAACAACAGGGCGCTGTCTTCTGCTACTCATTATTTTATCCAATCTAATAAGTTTTTAGTCACATGTCAGTTTTTGTTGAGAATTAATCACATTTGTCAATGTTGAGTTAGGCCAGCCTACATCAGTGCAGTCTCAAGGAGGCTCACATAAAGTCTCCTCAATATACTTTGGTGTTTTGGGACCCCTTAGAGGGAATCTATTTTCAACAATTTACAACCACTAACTTGGTAAGTACATTCATATTATGTAAATTGAAAGATTAATGATTTGATTGCTGTGAATAATCAAGTAGTTTTTTTATGAATTTGTACTATATGATTACATTTGGAAAGATGAGTTTTGTTAGTTAGCATAGTGAGTTAATCACAAGCTCAAAATATAGCCATACTGATACATACACTGCCGAGGGATTAAAAATATGAAGTATGTACAAAATGTTTTCTGATAAATCTTCTGATTAATTTTATATCACTCTACAAATGAAGATACAATAAATGGTTTGGGTGGGCAAAATATTTTTTTAAAATGCTTTTTTTCAAGGAGGGCTTAAATGGTACAGTGAGCTAAAAAGCAGAGACAACTTTGAATGAAAATACCTTGATAATTCTGAAGGTTTGGTAACAGAGGGAAAACTATGATGGCAAGTTTACAGCATATTTACGCTCCAGGCATAGCTTTATACATTTATTTCATGTTGGTGTGAACATATCATCTTAATTTCCCCGGTAGTACCTGTAGAACCATTTAAGCCCAGGATGTTCCATTTAAGCCCATCTCATGTGTTTCAATAGGAAATTCCTGAAATTATGAGTTTGATTGGAATTTTTGATGTAAAGATTTGTCATTTTGTCATTTTCACTGCAATCCTGTGACTTTGATGTGCTTTTACCATACTTACCTTACTGACTTCATTAACAAGAGTACATCACAGATCACACACTGGCCAGAAGTATTGTTATGTAACCTATTTTGCATAATCATTTGTTTACAGTGAGAAAAATCTAAAGTAAAAGAAAGAACTCATCAACACCACCTAAAGGGAAGAGATGTCATGAAGTTTCTTGACAGGCACAAACAATAGTTTCAATCTGTCTATACGGGACCAGGTTAAGGATATTGAACAGAGGTTCATCCTTTGCCGGGCTAACCTGCAGGGTGCCCTTTTCACCAGGCAAACCACCAAGAAATCAAAATGCTGAACAAAAAGAAACTAAGCATTGAAAGTAGGCTAGCCTCTATTTGCAAGTCATGTGTTATCTGATGTGATGAGTTGGTAAAAGCATCCCAACAAACCTTTTTCGTAAATGTTAATATAAGACAGGTTAATGACTGTTTCAGTGTCAGTATTTTTACTACTTAAAAAATACTTGTATTTTCAATATAAAAAAAACTATGAATGTAGCTTATGAAAATAACAATTGTGGTCTTATGTCTTGTTAACAAGCTGCTCCTCAAGTCATGTTTGTGGTTTGATGATGGTCGTTTTTGGTTCAGGTGACAAATTGGCTAAAGCAAGCCAAACATAAAATGAAATGATTTTATAGATACTTTTTAATGTAAGACATATTATTTAATATATATTTTATCTATCATTTTTGTTGTGGGCTTATTTGGACAACATGTGGGCTTAAATGGTGCCACGGTACAAATTAAGCCCATGCCAGACTTTTGACTTCATTCATAAAATATAATTATTTTATATGATAAAATATACAAAAATAAATTAATTTATTTTCAAATGAGAGATTAATCTTACATTTTAACATGAATATGTCAATAAATTATGTCAGTATGTATGAAAAATAACTGAACTCAGATTTTGGTGGGCTTAATTGGTATGTTTACCCTACAAAATCATCTTGCTGCAGATGGTGTCACTGTGCATCGTTCAACAATTCAGCGCAATTTACACAAGGAGAAGCTGTATGGGAGAGTGATGCTGAAGAAGCCGTTTCTGCACACACGCCACAAACAGAGTCGCTTGAGGTATGCAAACGCACATTTGGACAAGCCAGCTTCATTTTGGAAGATGGTGCTGTAGACTGATGAAACAAAGATGGAGTAATTTGGTCATAACAAGCGGCGTTTTGCATGGCGACAAAAGAACACAGCGTTCCAAGATAAACACTTGCTACCCACAGTAAAATTTGGAGGAGGATCCATCATGCCGTGGGGCTGTGTGGCCAGTGCCAGTACTGGGAATCTTGTTCAAGTTAAGGGTTGCATGGATTCCACTCAATATCACCAGATACTTGAGATTAATGTCAATTGTTTACCACTGTGTAACATCACCTTTTTTATTAATAACTCTCATTATGCTTTTGGGCACTGAAGACATCAGTTTGTTAAGTTTAGCAAGCTGAATATTCCTCCATTCATCCATTCTGCATGTCCTCAGCTGCACAACTCCAGCTGCATAAGGCCTTTGGTTGCCTTATTTTGCAGTAACTGGCAAAACATGCATGCAGTACTGACCTGTCTCTGATTGAGAATGTGTGGTGCGTTATGAAGCATAAAATAAGACAACAAAGGCCCTGTACAGTTGCACAGCTGAGAACATGCGTAATGGATGAATGAGGGAAAATTCCGCTTGCTACACTTAACCAACTGGTGTCTTCAGATTGTATAGTGTATATTTTATATATCTTCCACTTCAGTGTTGGGTAAGTTATGACATCAATCAATCAAATTTATTTATAAAGCCCTTTTTACAACAGCAGTTGTCGAAAAGTGCTTTGACAGACACCCTGCCCGAGACCCCCAAAATGCAAGCAACACAAGTGATGCACAGTGGCTAGGAAAAACTCCTTAATAGGTGGGACCTGGGAAGAAAGCTAGAGAGAGGCCAGACTCAAGGGGGTGGCCAGTCCTCTTCTGGCTGTCCCGGGTGGGGGATCTGAAGGTACACAGCCCATTGTAATAAGGTCACTTTGTTTATCAGTGTTCAATTATTGTCCAACTATGAAATATGATGGGTGGGCTGTGACCATAGTCTTTATGTAGCATCAATACAGTTCGGTGGTCTTGTGAAGGAAGAATGTAAAGCCGCCTGGAGATGAAAGCTGGCATCACCAGGTGGAAACGTGATCATCAATCGCAGTGACATGGGATCTAGCACAGCAGCGGGCCGGGCACAGGACGGGGACAGGAAGGAGTCATCAGGCCACATGGTCCTGTTGCATGTTCCAAGGGTTTAGGTCCTCCTAGGATGAACATGACATCAGGAACAATAGAGTGGGCATACCTTGGGTCTAGTACCTTTATACAGCTCTGACCCCAAAATGAATATATAATCTGCCTCTTGGGATAGAAAAACCCTAGTCCCCCGGCACATAAACTATTGCAGCATAACATCTGGGGCTGAGACGGGGGGACAAGAGACGTGGTCCTGCACAAGGAAAGCCTCGGGCAGGAGCAAGCAGCCATGCTTCCGACCCACCCACATTGCCAAGACACACCCCAAAGGGTCACCAGCAGACCGTAACCACCGCAGGGGTCGCATAGGAGTGAGGATATCCCAGTGGAGAGTGGGGAGCCTACCAGGCAAGCCAGCATGGGTGGTTCATTAACAGTGTCGCTGTTCTCTTTTAGCCCCCTGGGCCAGACTACAATATACCATAGAACTTACTGAAGAGATGAATCTTCAGCATAGACTTAAATGTTGAGACTGAGTCTACATCTCTCACATGGATTGGCAGATCATTCCACAATATTGGAGCTCTATATGAGAAAGCCCTTCCACCAGCTCTTTGTTTACAAATTCTAGGAACAGTAAGGAGGCTGGCATCTTGTTAACGTAATGTATGTGTGGGTATGTGTCGTTACACCGAATCAGACAGATAAGTGGGCGAAAGTCCATGTAGTGCTTTGTATGTTAATAGTAAAACTTTGAAATCAGCCCTAGCCTTAATAGGCAGCCAGTGTAGAGAGGCTAGAATTGGGGTAATGTGTTCCGATTTTGCAGTTCTAGTCAGAAATCTGGCGGCTGTGTTAAGTACTAATTGAAGTATATTTAGGGTCTTGTCTGGGTAGCCAGAAAAGAGAACAATACAATAATCCAATCTTGAAAAAAAAGCATGGATCAACATTTCTGCATCATTCTTTGACAGACATTTTCGAAATATTGCAATGTTCCTGAGATGGAAAAAAGCTGCTCAAGAGAGAGATCTGGGTCCAGAGTAACACCAAGGTCTTTTACAGTTTTTTCTGATATGACTGTACAACCATCTATGTTTATTGCCAGATTTGACAGCAGGTCTCTTTGTTTATATATATATATATATATATATATATATATATATATATATATATATACACACTCACCTAAAGGATTATTAGGAACACCCGTCAATTTCTCCTTAATGCAATGATCTACTCAACCAATCACATGGCAATTGCTTCAATGCATTTAGGGGTGTGGTCCTGGTCAAGACAATCTCCTGAACTCCAAACTGAATGTCAGAATGGGAAAGAAAGGTGATTTAAGCAATTTTGAGCGTGGCATGGTTGTTGGTGCCAGACGAGCCAGTCTGAGTATTTCACAATCTGCTCAGTTACAGGGATTTTCATGCACAACCATTCCTAGGGTTTACAAAGAATGGTGTGAAAAGGGAAGATGCTAGAGGTCAGAAGAGAATGGGCAAACTGCTTCAAGCTGATAGAAGGGCAACTTTGACTGAAATAACCACTTGTTACAACCGAGGTATGCAGCAAAGCATTTGTGAAGCCACAACATGCACAACCTTGAGGCGGCTGGGCTACAACAGCAGAAGACCCCACCGGGTACTACTCATCTCCACTACAAATAGGAAAAATAAGCTACAATTTGCAAGAGCACACCAAAATTGGACAGTTGAAGACTGGAGAAATGTTACCTGGTCTGATGAGTCTCGATTTCTGTTGAGACATTCAGATGGTAGAGTCAGAATTTGGCGTAAACAGAATGAGAACATGGATCCATCATGCCTTGTTACCACTGTGCAGGTTGGTGGTGGTGGTGTAATGGTGTGGGGGATGTTTTCTTGGCACACTTTAGGTCCCTTTATGGCCACCATGTACCCATCCTCTGACGGCTACTTCCAGCAGGATAATGCACCATGTCACAAAGCTTGAATCATTTCAAATTGGTTTCTTGAACATACATATATATAGATATAAACAAATAGGTGGCGTCACCACACTTAGTAGTATTTGTATTATTATTCAGTGTAATAAACATATGTAAAAATGTGGATTGCACTTTTTAAATACTTTGAAATTCACTAGACATTTAAATAAGTAAAAATATAGTATATATATATATATATATATATATATATATATATATATATATATATATACTGATCTCCAGTCAGTAACAAAACAAAAATGCAGAAAATAAAAGGACAGAAATATTTGCCTTTACCTCTGAAAATATTTAGGTAACTCAAAGTTTAATGAGATGTCTGAACATTAATATCAAAATAATAATCGTAATTATCTCTAGTCAGTAACAGCTACACACAACGCAGACCCTGAACACACAAGAAGCAATTTCTCACCATTAGCAACTCCCGCTCCGATCCAACTCTGGTCAGTGTATTTCAAATCGCATCAAATCTATCACCAAATCCGCCTTTTTTCATGTTCAGACTCCAGACTCCAGCCATCAATCTCTTACTCAGTGGCAGAAACCCTGATATTCTTTCATGAAAGGCGCAATATAAATTAGTTTATTATTAATATTATTATTACTGTAGGTTTCTCAGTAGCTCACAGGTTTTTTTACTAGGAAAACCAGCATTTCCACTTCTGCTGATTTAGATGACGAGCGAGTGCAAGTCACTATATTCAGGGTTGCCATCTTTGGGACATTGGCTGGCGTGAGACTCGGTAAACTTTCAGTGTGTGCGCGCGCGGAGAACACTTTTGGTAACCCTAACCCTAATTTTGGAAATGTCAGTCCTTGTTTACTTAGTATAAACCCTGATTTATGCAAAAAACAGCTAATAGAATGGAAACGGTTATTTTTTTAATGGTGAAAGCATGAGAGTCACGCCAGATGTGTGAGAGTTTGAAACCCTGCTATATTCCCTCCAGTGCTGAACAGATGCTGTGTAGCCATGAACCTAGGCTTGGTAACCGTACTAACGGACATCATGTCTTTGGAGATAAACTCTGTTACTGCTTAGTAATTTTCTCGTTCCGTTTTAAAGTATGTTCATATGGAGTTAACGTTGCACTTTCAAACATTTCGGTGAGTGATGCCTGTGATGCCTGTTGTGTGGTATTTTACTTACTTGACAAACTGGTCTTTAGCATTTTAGCCATGCAACTATCGTAGATGGCTTTGTATTTTAGGAAAACGTGTTTTAACATATCGCAATATTATTGTAAATGTGATTAATCTTTCAGCCCTAGTTGTAAACTATCCTAAATCGGTGTTTATAAAAAACTAAATAAACAGATGTTGACCTGAACTCTACTTGGTACAAAGTGCAAATTGGCACATTTCTGCAACTTCTAATACATAATAATTTTTTATTTGCATTTATTAATGTCATATCTTCCGGTCCTGGGGCTCTTCCTGCTGGCGTGCTGGAGATCCGGCAGTCCCTGGCTTTCTAACATCACCGTTCCTCCCCATGTTTTTATGAACACTGTTTACCCACACACCTGCCTTGTTTTAGTCTTCGTTAGTATGCAAATATATGTTAGGTCTTATCTGCAGGTATGCGTTAATGTTTTCCTGTTGTATGTTCTGAGTGTTTCCAATATGTTTAGATTCTATTCTATACGTTAGACTTCAAATGATTGCCTTGTACGGCATATTAAGGGACTGTTTACCCAGCTAACAAGATTACGTCCCAGGACGTCGCTACAAAGTTATTTTAGTACCAAATTCAGTCCTTATAACGTTATATGGAAACGTGTTCTGTACGTACTTGTGGTGTCAACTTACAAAAATGACGTCCGAACTCTATTCAGGACGGGGAAATGTGGGGGCCCCAGAATGTCCAAATAACGTTATTTACAAACGT
>JACXGM010032476.1:0-12617 GCA_016801145.1 Umbra pygmaea | reverse complement strand
TAAAACAATAACATAATATCTTTGTCCACACCATAAACTCTAAGTCGTCTTAAAAAATATAGACGCTGATTTATCTTTGAGCAGACATACTCCACATGATGGGACCACTGCAACTGACAGTCTAGATGTATACCTAAGTACTTATATGATGTTACCTGCTCAACAATTTCACCCTCAATTTGGATTGTACATCGATCTCTAAAGCCCTTCTCCATTTGCTCCCAACTTACTTTTCATCACTGTTAAACTTTAATTTCAGAATATAATACAAGGTCACAGGTTTGGTTAACATTGCTGACTCCTTTGGTAAACACTGAGTTTGTTGATCAGATTTGTCCTAATGTTTGGAATGGCATCCAGTCAGTACTGCGTTCGAATGCCTTAGTGCCAATGGGTTGATTTATTTTACTGGCTAATGATTTTAATGTTGATTAATGTGTTAGACATGTTTACCTTTTGTGTGGTTGTGTTCCCAGGTCAACGTGAATGAGATTTAGGTCTGAAATATGTACACCTGGTTAAATAAAATAAATGAAAAAAATGTATGCTATTTAAGACATTTGAATGATGTCGAGGTAATAGCAATTTGTCAGAAACATTTTCAGACCTCCACAAGTCTAGTTCATCCTTGGCAGCCATTTCCAAATGCCTGAAGGTACCAAGTTCATCTGCACAAACATTAGTACACAAGTATAAACAACTTGGGACCAAGCATCCATTATACTGCTCAGGAAGGGGGCACAATATGTCTTCTTGAGATGAATGTACATTGGTGCAAAGGACCTTGTGAAAATGCTGGAGGAACCGGGTACAAATGTATCTATCTACAGTACAACCAGTGTTGGGCAAGCTACTTGTAAAATGTAGTGAGCTAAGCTACTAGTTATTCTACACTAAAGGAAGCTTCACTACACTGAAGCTCCCCCCAGGAAAATGTAGCAAGCTAAGCTACAAAAAAAGAGCAAAAATAGTTAACTACAACTAAGCTATTTCTTTTTTTAGATTGAACCAACTTTATTCAAAGACAATGCTATCTATTAAAAGATTATTTAATGAATCACTTTGTTCTACTGCTTAATTCTCATGAGGGCACCATATTGTTTTCTATAATAGAGATTAATTAAATGTTTTAAGCACACATGAAAACAAATGAACCATTATCAGACCTAAAGCAAATGAATTAGTCTTCATTAAGTAAACCTTTGTCAGCCTAAGTTATGCCCCTCATTACATTTGACTACAGTAAAATATGACACAGACCATATGTGCTATATTATTACTTATTATTTAGCTAGCTTAACAAATGAACACATTATGATATGAATATGAACAGATTACATCAGTTGTAATACGCTACATATACTCTTATTTTGTTAGGCTACATTGTCTATTATTGTATTATGTGGTTAATGTATTTCATAACATTTGTTTAGTAGGTTTTATGGGTCATTGAGAACAGGGGAAAGTAGCACAATCTGATGAGTGAAGAATTTCGTAAAACTAATTTTAAACGTAATTTATGTGCTTTAATTAGTATGTACAACACAATTCCATTCAAAATAGAATATTTAAGGAAACTGTAGTCTATCTGTACTATAGAATATCCAACTCAACTATTCATAATCGAACATCACCTTGTAACACAAATAACCTTCTTTGCTAATAATATACTTTTTGAATTGGCAAACGATGTATAAACAACACAATTCATATAAATCGCCAATTCTAACTGACTGTTAGTTAACATAGTGGCTTGGCTTTTTCGTAAGTAGACTCTGGCACTGTGTGGCAATGTCCCTGAAATGTCGTACAAACTCCCTGCTGGATGAATTGTGCTCACCATGTCTGGGTTTAAAATATCTTCCTCACTCTCTGCTGCGAGCAGGACTGTTTCTGAATATCGGACAGATTATTTAGACTTGTGGACTGGGAAGAAAAGAATGGCAACAAGCAACGAAAGGGAGGAGGTGGAAGGAGTTGAAAGCAACTCTAGACGACACTCTGCGCAACTTCACCTGCTAAATCTGTGTAGCTGGGTTCACACCAGGTCCGGCAAACTGGTTGCATTGTGGCGGAAGTCCATTAATTTCAATAGGAAGCAAAGCGCCCTGCTGCGGCAAATCTACCAGAACCGGCAAAATGTGGGTGCGGTGCGGTGGGTGTGTTGCAAGAGTTGTATTTTGCAGGCATGTTCACTTGTCTTCCAGATCGTGTAGTATATTTGTGTGAAGACAAACCTGCTGTTTTATCTGACTGGTTTGTATGTGTGTCAGAGTTGACTGCTGTCTCATGCTTGTCAAGCATAGTCTCTGTACAATCGTTGTCTATCTGTTCTGTTTCAGTTGTGTTGCTTGTAGCAAATGATTTTTCTCCTGTTTTCAGTATTTGTTTTCTGTTCCGACGGTATATTCCTCCTTCAGTTGTGCGAACAATAAAGGATCTGGGCTGTTCATGTCTGTTCATAACAATCGCTGGTTGCCAGACAGCCCCTCTCTGCATTCTGACTTTCTCACCTGCATGTATATCAGGAAGCAGTTTTGTTTGTCTGTCATAATAGCTTTTCTGTTTCCATTGTCTTTCTTTCAGCTTTTCTGTAACATTGATCTGACCTTCAGGAATCAGTAGAGCAGTGGATGTTGGTAACTTGTACTTCAGTCTGCGTCCCATTAGCAGTTGTGCTGGAGATAACCCAATATCTTCCAAGGGTGTGTTGCGGTATTCGAGAAGAGATATATATGGATCTCCATCCTTTTGTGCCTTCTTGAGTAGGTTTTTTACCGTTTGTACAGTCCTCTCCGCTTGTCCATTTGACTGAGCATAACCTGGACTTGATGTTACATGTTGAAATTCCCACTTTTCTGAGAAGTCTTGGAACTCTGCACTTGCATATTGTGGTCCATTGTCAGACATAAGAATGTCTGGAATTCCATGTCTTGCAAATGTTGATTTCATGGCCGTTATTACTCCTCTTCTTGTTGTTTCACTAAGCTTGGTGATTTCAGGATACTTGGAGTAATAATCTACGCAGAGCAGATACTCTGCCCCATTATAATGAAAAAGATCTGATCCAACCTTGGCCCAGGGTCGACCTGGCAGTGAGTGAGGAATCATTGGTTCTCTAGGATTGCTATTTTTGTTTGCATTGCATAATGCACATTGTGACACTACATCTTCAATTTGCTTTGACATGCCTGGCCAATAGAGAATGTCCCTTGCTCTCTCCTTGCACTTGACTATGCCTTGGTGTGATTCATGTATTTTGTTTAACATTTCTTTTCTGAGTTGATGTGGAACAATGACTTTTGCCCCTTTGAACAACAATCCTGATGTGTAGCTGATTTCCTCATTAAACGACCAGTATGGCTGCATTTCTTTTGCCACTGATGATCTTTCATTTGGCCATCCATTCATCGTGATGTCTCTCAGCATTATCATCTCTGGATCTTCTGCTGTTGCCCTTTTAAACACTTGTAGTTTCTCCTCTGAGATCGGCAACTGCGGTGTGATGTAGTTTACATCCAGCTCTTCTCCTAAGAGATCTTCCTTCTGTTCTTTTAGATAAGCACGACTTAATGCGTCAGCTATGTGCATGTTTTTCCCTGGCATGTATGTGACCTTAAGATTATACCGTTGGAGCCTAAGCATCATCCTCTGCAATCTTGACGGTGCTTGATGTAATGGCTTTTTGAATATATTCTCAAGTGGTTTGTGATCACTTTGTACCATGACTTCTCTACCATACACATATTGGTGAAATCTTTTACACCCATAAACAATGGCAAGTAACTCTTTTTCGATCTGTGCATATTTACGCTGACAGTCCGTTAGTGCTCGAGATCCATATGCCACAGGTCTTTCATCTTGCAATATTACGGCTCCAATGCCTTCTGAGCTAGCATCCACAGGCAGCGTGAGAGGTTTGTTCACATCATAGAACTTCAAGGTCGGTGCATTTGTTTTCTGCCTTTTAAGTTGTTCAAAACTTTCATTTTGCTCTTCTTCCCAGTGCCATGTTGTGTCACCTTCAAGCAATTTTCTGAGTAGTGCACTGACATCTGATAAGTTGGGAATGACTTGGCTAGATACTGAATCATGCCCATGAACCTCATCAATGCTGGTTTATCTTCCGGTGTAGGAAACTCTACTACTGCTCTTACTTTCTCTTCATCCGGCTTTAGACATTCATCAGTCAACACGTGACCAATGTATTTTATTTTGTTGGTTCTTATTATGCATTTGCTTTTGTTCAGTTTGAGATGTACTCTCTCACTCTTTGTAATAACTTGATCAACCTGTTGTCATGTTCCTCGATGGTTGCTCCCCAAACCAACAAATCATCAATAATATTGACCACTCCCTCTAAGCCTTCTATCATCTGCGCTACCACTCGCTGGAACACTTCCGATGCAGAAGAAATCCCAAACGGTAAACGTAAGAATCGGTACCTCCCTATGGGCGTGTTGAATGTGCATAGTTTTGAACTTTCCTCATCTAATTTGATCTGCCAGAATCCCTGGTTTGCATCTAGCACTGAGAACACCTTTGCATCCGGCATACTTGAGACCACTTCTTCCACTGTTAATAATGGATAATGTTCTCTTTTGATGGCTTTATTTAGGTCTTGAGGATCCATACATATTCTAATCTTGTTTGGTTTGACTATTGTTACCATACTACTGACCCAGTCTGTTGGTTCTGTTTGTTTTGCAATTACCTCCATTTTTTGCATTCTGTGCAGACTGGCCACTATTTTGTCTTTAAGAGCTACAGGTACTCTTCTTGGTGCATGCACAACAGGTGTTACATTGGAGTCTATTAGAATATGGTGTTTTCCAGGAATGCAGCCCAAACCAGAGATTAGATCATTGTAATCTTTTGTTATGTCATTGTCTTCTGTTTCAATGTTGTGTATTCTTTGAATCATGTTTAACTTTTCACATGATCTTCTTCCAAGTATCTCTGGTGCATGTTCCTGGATTATTTGAAACTCAATCCTGTGTTTTTGTCCTTTGTATGCACAAGTAATTGATTTTTGTCCTACAGGCTTCATCCCATGACCCGAATATGTGAACAACTTGCAGGTGGACTTTTTTAATCCTTTTATTCCAAGTGTGTCAAATGTTCTTAACGACATCACATTGCATTCCGCCCCTGTGTCAAGTTTGAAGCTTATTTCTTTGTTATTTATCTTTAATATTTCCGTCCATTTCACTCTGTCCATTTCCTTATCTGCTTTAACTGTGTTAACATGTTTTTCTTTATACTTTCTGGTTATTTCACCTATGAACATGTCGCAGTTTCTGTCTTCATGATCGATGGAATGCAATTTCTTTGGATTGCTTTGTCGACTTGTTTTACACATCTTGGCATAGTGATTTGGTTTCTGACAAGCTTTGCATGTTTGACCAAAAGCTGGACATTTCTTTTGTTCATGTTTGTATCCGCATCTTTTACAGTCAAAATCTAATTTCTTTTCTTCATGTGCTGCAGTTTTGTATTTATCCAACTTTTTGCTTTTTACTGTCTTAACCTTGTGCACTTCGACTTCTTCATTCAGTACTTTTAGTTGACTGAAGGAACTTTCACTTGCACGACAGACATCAATTGCTTTAGTCAACGTGAGGTCTGCCTCTCTCAGTAATCTGGCACGCAACTGATCATCTTTAATGCCACACACAATTCTGTCACGAATTAACGAATCATGTAGCTCACCAAACTCACAGTATTTTGCTTTGTTCTTCAACTCGGTGACATAGGCATCAATGCTTTCACTTTGATTTTGGGCTCTCGTGAAAAATACATGACGAATGTATGGCAGATTCTTTCTCGGTTCACAGTAGTC
The DNA here is from genome assembly GCA_016801145.1 of Umbra pygmaea. Lineage (NCBI taxonomy): Eukaryota > Metazoa > Chordata > Actinopteri > Esociformes > Umbridae > Umbra > Umbra pygmaea. The sequence continues at coordinate 6,775 of JACXGM010032476.1, read as the reverse complement.
CTGAAATTTCATTTTCAGTACCTCTATTTTGTTTATTTCTTCTGGTTGAAATGTAAACGTGTTGTGAACCTTTATCGCCTCTTCTCCTGCCACGTGTAGAAACGTGGCGCACTGTACTTTTTCGTCTTTTTCACTGAAACCACTCGCGACCAAAAACAGCTCGAATTTCTGTATCCAACTCCTCCAATTCTCAGCGAGATTGCCTTGTAGACACAGATTTGACGGCGGTTGCAGTTGTGCCATTTTCTATTCCCAGTTTATTCTGACACCATGTTATATTTTAATTTAAATGATCAATCCAAATCCGTGTCTGCGTTTGGCACCTTCACTCCGGCTGCCATATTTTTATTTAACCTTATGCGCATCTCCACATTACGTTAAGTATTAGCGCATTTACATCAGTGCTGTAAAACCACATAACCTTTAGGATACATTACACTGTCAGTCGCCTTGCTAGAGATGGACAGTTGTATGCAATGTTGCCCACCATCTCGTAGATGCGGAAGATTGATTAAGATGTTGATTGCAGTGTACAAGTGTGTCTGCATTACGATGCCGTACGGGGATTTTTTGCCATGTCTTGTGTGAATCCAGCTTGTGATTTTGACTTGCGCAAAAGTGATTTGCATGAACAAATCTTTTAAAGCAGTGATTCAGTACACCCATTTCACTGAAAAGACTCTTTCAAAAAAACAAATCGTTCAGGATTCGCACATCACTATTCGGCTACACATACAGGCTGTGTATCACGGTGGCGTGAGTCACTTACTGATCCTTAACATCCTTAGCAGTTGCATTTCAGAGTTGAGCTTCAGAAATACTCATGAAAATGTAGCTTGCGTGGACGCTACCGCACTACTTGATCAATACAATAGCTTCACTACTGTAAGTGACGCTATGACCCCGCTACTGAGAAATGTAATTAAACTAGTAACTGCGCTACTTGTAGTGATGCTACTGCCCATCAGTGAATACAACAAATCCTATATCAACATAACATAATAGGCAGCACAGCAAGATAGACGCCACTGCTCCAAAACCATATGAATGTCAAACTACGGTTTGCAACTCCACATGTATTACTCACTACTCCTGTTAGGGAGGGGATGCCACACCTCGCTGCCCAAGTGGTTAAAGAAAGGAATATGGAGTCGTAGGTGCAAGCAAGGACAGACACAACAGGGTACCATCTAGTTACAGGATTTATTACGGTAATAAATAATAATGGTGGGAGAAGAGGCTGAGTGGAACCCAAAACAAAGAAAGTAAATATGTATAAACCCCACCCCTAAACTATCTAAACTTCCTACAACACACACATAAACTAACTGGCACACGATCCAGGCACCCTAACCAAAAATGTAAGGGGTGGGCCGCTAACGTCTAACCTGGTAAATTTAGACAAGGTAGTATCGCTACAGGTGATGTAAGCCCATGGGAATCTGGCCTAACACTCCCATGTGTTCCCCTTATACCTGGGAAGACAAAAAATCAACAATGATTAATAATAATGATTACAAGTAATAACACTAATAATAATACTGACACACAGAATCTTAACACTAGAATAACAACTCAATACTGATATTACGTACAAGAACCACTAACATACTATTAGGCCTAACACTCAAACACACTAACAAAGCTCTCCCTTAAGTACAAATAGTGATGGGCAAATTGAAACAGGAGCTCCGATGCTCCGATGTAATTTTCAAAGCACAGTGATTCGGCACAATGAGCCGAAGCTTGTATCAAAGTCACAACACCACGTGATGAAGGTGTTGAAAAGGTGTTGAAAAGCTTTGGTTCAGTTCGAAAGAATTGATGCATTACCACGGAACTCGATCAATAAAACGTTAATTAAATCCCTTTACTTTAACAGCTGTCAGTTAAGATTTAAGAAAAGGAGCAATTCGCAAGAGCAGTTTAAATAGGGCTTGCAGTTTGAAAGAGAAGTCAATATTAGAAGCAAATCCCTTGAACACCCCGCTATATCTACTGTATCAGTATTAATGTCAACATATACTATATGGATCTTAATTGGAAACTGAGCTCATATTACGCAACGCACCAAATCCAGTGCGAAAACATTCCGTTAGCCTACTCCCAGTCTGTTCAGTAAAATTAGCTCGACTTCTCCAATTAAGATCCACCTCTTATAGTTACTGGCACTGCAGGGCATTCCTTCATGATGTAAACCTGTACTTTAATAACTGTGAACCCTGTCAGGAGATCTCCAATTAAATCTACCAACAACTAAGACCTGATTCTGACACTGTTATTTCAACCAAGAACATCTCCATCTACATCATCTCGTATTTACAATATAAGTGAAACTTCAGGGCAGCTTACAATACACAAATATTAGTACGAATTAATTAATTCAAAGAATGTGCAATTGTAAATTGATAACTGCCACTAGTAGTTTGTTGTAATTACCATTACACATAGCCTATGACAATACTTCAGACCGAATAAATATGATTAGATAATGCTTTTCAAAACATCAACAGGGTGCCGAGCCGAGTTCCATTTGAGATTCATATTTCAAAATATTGCCCACCGTTTGTACAAGTGGTGTAGCTTGCAGCGCATACCCAGCTAGCATAGAGCTGGCGGGACACAGGCGGACCAGCAGAGGCAGAGCTGGTGGTCCGCCAGGCGGTTTGCTCATCGTTTAACCAGCGGTCCACTGCCGGCCAAGAGGTCCACCGGCAGGTGAACAGCGTTTTACACCTTGAAAAATAGTCTAAAGTAAAAAAAGACAAGCTTTTTTCTTTAATATATTTTAGAACTGAATTCAATTTTGAAATTTAAAATAAACTTAAGTGTGTTTGTATTGTATTTGAATGTTGTTGTAACCAAATTTGTAAATAGTTAAAATATTTTTCATTAGATAGATATCTAGAACATAAGCCTAGCCTAGGATATAGCCGGTATACGCAGCCATGGAACAACTGTATGAGGGCGTAGGATGCCCAGAGGACCTCTGTATAAAACTCTGCTCACCCGCCGGAAGACCGCTCATTCGCCAACACTCCCACTGGCGGACCGCCCGTTAAACGATGAGCAAAAAGCTAGCGGACCATCAGCTGTAACCGCCGGTGGTCCGCCAGCTCCATGTTTGCTGGGTACTGTTGTCATTAATTTTACTTGATAATGAGTGACAAGTTCGAATCACTAGCCTATATAATGTATTTGCTGCATGATACTTTTTAAAATGTTGACTACATTTAATTTCTAATTATAACATTAGTTAAAATTCGCATGGGCTCTTTAATCTTATTTAACATGGTTATACAATCGAGTACAGGAAAATAGAGGTTTTGCATCAAAGGTGCAGTACCAAATCAACACATCACATGATCAATGACGTCCGAAGCTTCGTTTCATGAGGTGGAAATCCTCTCCTTGGTATTGTTGCCATGTTGAATATGAAGTTGGTCTAAAAAAACGATCTCTATCAGACGCAGTATTGATAATGAGTTGTTGTATAGCACATCGAATGGCACGTAGCTCAGTTGGTTGCGTTGGGTAACCTAATGTATTAATGATGTCAAGTGCATGAGATCGAATACAGGTGATTGACAATTCATTTATTTTTAAACCAACGTATTTTAATCACAATTCTTTTAACTGACTGTCTCCATGATAGTATTTCATCTACAGCACCCTGAATTATACACCAGGTACGTAGTTTGACTAAATAAACATCATGAATCAAAAATGTGGGATGACAGGTTGACCCTTTGGACGTCACCAAATCATTTGATAGATTTTGACAGTCAAGATCTTTAGTTCAAAAGTTGGTGTTTCACGGCCAAAGTCTATGCATAAAAGCAGAATGAAATATCCACTGTAAATTACACAATTAGTAAGAATACGGTGTCTCAAAGCTGCGGTTTCATTATCACGTGGTCAATGACGTCCGAAGCTTCATTTGATCACGATATCCTCTCCATGGTGTTACAGCTTCGTTTCAATTAACGATTGGTTCGAAATCAAATACTGCCCTTTATCGGACGAATTATTTCCAATCACTTGCTTTAGATGAATTTGATTGGTAGCTCAGTTGGTAGTGCTAAGTAGCTGATAATTAGATTGAGGCGGTTCGAACCCAACTGAGAGTCTTGTACATTTTTTCGAGGCACATTGTTTTTTGGAACCAAACTCTTAATTCCACTCAATCCTTTTACTTGTCATTGCGATAATTTAGTGAGATTTTTGTCTCCAGCATCCCGGATTTACAGTAGCTATTTGACTAGATTAGCAACATTAAGGTCAAAAGTGTGAAATGTGTCAGGGATGCGAACCCCATCTTCAAACTAAATATAAGTTCTACATCGCCCACGTCTAACCATTGCACCACGTAGCTTTTAGAAAACAACTGCAAAAACAGCCTGTATGAACCTCAAATGTGGTGTTATATAGTTTAACCAGCAGGTGTCATTGGAGAGTACTGTGTTGTGGGGCTTCGAGTAGTGAACCGTTTTTCGGCACAATTTGAGGAAAGCCTCAAATGCTTCAGAAAGCATTGTTTGCCCATCACTAAGTACAAACAAACCATACAACACACAATCAAATGGACGGAGCAACTGTATACTCTAACAGAGCGAGAGACATACAGACACAAAATGGCACACTTTATACAGAGGAAGGGCATGATGGGATAGCTGCTGATTGGAACCAGGTGAACAGGATAATGAGAGGGGAGGAGTCATTGATAAGTGATTAATGGCAATCAGGACTGAATCTGCACCCCATGTGGGGAATAGACACACTGAATAGAACAAACAAACAGAACAGGAACACAGCACAGATAATACTAACACGGACCAGGGCACTCAGAAACATAGATACTTATACTGGGGGATGTAACAGGGACAAATGTGATACTTTTTAGATAAAAGTCCTCAAGTCTGATGAAACAAATATTGCACTGTTTGGCAATAATGACCATCATTATGTTTGGAGGAAAAAGAAGGAGGCTTGCAAGCCAAAGAACACGATCCCAACCATGAAGCACAACATCATGTTGTGGGGGTGCTTTGCTGCAGGAGAGACAAAATAGATGGTATCATGAGGAAGGAAACTTATGTGTTATTATTGAAGCAACATCTCAAGACATCAGTCTGGAAGTGAAAGCCTGTTTGCAAACAGGTCTTCCAAATGGACAATGACCCCAAGCATACTTGTAAAGATGTGGCAAAATGGCTTAAGGACAACAAAGTCAAGGTATTGGAGTGTACCCACTGAAGCCCTCCAGATTGGTGCCTTGGCCTCTGGTCTCAGTGAGGGAGGAGCTTGAGGGAGTAGGGGTGCTGGTGGTGTTGGTTATATTTTATGCTGGTAGTACCCCTTGGGATGGCACTGCAACAGATGTGGCCCTCTGGGACAGGTCTGCTCTGGTGCAGAAAGGGCCCCTTGATGAGGCTCTGAAGGGACCTGTCTCTCTACTGGCTGTGCAGGGGCCTATAGTGGAACCAGCAGGACAGGGGCCTGTAGTGGAACCAGCAGGACAGGGGCCTGTAGTGGAACCAGCAGGACAGGGGCCTGTAGTGGAACCAGCAGGACAGGGGCCTGTAGTGGAACCAGCAGGACAGGGGCCTGAAGTGGAACCAGCAGGACAGTGGCCTGGAGTGGAACCAGCAGGACAGGGGCCTGGAGTGGAGCCGGCTGAGGCTCATAGGAGCTTTAGGTATTGAATCTTTGCTGCTATCCTTCAAGAACTGGAGGTGTGTAGGTCTTGTAATGGAAGCAGATTGCAGCCAATCACCCTTTCAGCAGAGTGAAAGATGTGCTGCAGCCTGCCCTTGTCCTTGGTGGAGGCTGCAGAGTACCAGACGGTGATGGAGGAGTTCATGATGGACTTTATAAAGACACTGTAGAAGTTCACCATCATGGTTTTCGGCAGGTTGAACTTCTCCAACTGCTGTTGTGCATTTTTTTGTGAGGGAGCTGATGTTCAGAAAGCGTGATTGAGAATGTGTTTGTATATGTCTGCCAGACAAAGCAGTTGACATCGTCAAAGCTTGTTTGACTCTATAACAACATCCTACACTGATGTGCCAGCACACCTGTCAGCTGATAACATCCCTGCTAATTTTATAGACACTGACACTACAGGGGCACCTTAGCTAGGAGAGTGGTGGCAGGGACACAAATCTTTTAGAACCACTAGTTCCACGTCACCTTCTCAAGGGCCTGCTCCACCAGAGCTGTAATTGGTGTGTGTAACGACCTGATGGCATTCTTTCAGTCACCCCATCGATGTGTGCCATGGCAGAACCACATAGTGTGTCATGGTGAACTTAGTGGTCAACTTGATCAGTAAATCACATGTAACTATTAGCTAAGTGATTGTCGTATTTGAATTTCCCTTAGCATTGATGTTTTAAAATTGTCTTTTGATCAATAAAGACCTTCTGTCAAGTCATGTTATTGTTCTTTATTGGCAGTAACCTGCACAAGGGTGCAGATGGCTCAGTGGTTAGGGAGTCAGAATTGTAGTTGGACGGTTGCCAACTCGATTCCCAACTTTACCCAAATTGCACCCAGGTCGTTGCTGTAAATGAGAAATTGTTCATAGTAAACTTACCTGGTATGTTTTTTTATAAAGGTTAAATAAAAAAGTAAATAAAAAAACAAGGTACAAGCAGCACAAAATATGAATATAAAAAATAAAAAAGGAGGAGATGGCTGGGGGGACAAAGGAGGAGATGGCTGGAGGGATGAAGGAGGAGATGGCTGGGGGGACGAAGGAGGAGATGGCTGG
>JACXGM010032475.1:0-12644 GCA_016801145.1 Umbra pygmaea | reverse complement strand
ATCATACGTGAGTTGTAAACTGGTATTGTTTATTACAGCTCCAGAGCGTGGGAAATACAGTGAATGGTGGATACCCCAAGCCTTGTATGTGGCATGCTGCTAAGAGTTTGAGCAAGAAACTTCAACAGGTAAGCTTATATCCACACGTATTCCATACCCTCGATTTACTCCTAGCTAAACCTTCTCCATGTTGGTTTGTCCTACTCATGGCAGAGATATTACATGATTTATAACACACATGGTTGAAAGTTATGCTTACACACTGTACACAGCAGCCTGTAAAAGACACACACACACAAACACACACACACAGTTAGATATTTATAGTATGTGTTATGACTATGTACCTAATTCAGGATGGGTCAATAAAGAACCAAACAAGAATTCAGGTGTGGAGAAGAGACATCGTCAACCACTTCTGGTATTGCAGTAAGCAAGCAGTAAGCAAGCAGCAACTGAGGAGCCGTTCAAGGTATGTTGTTTAAAGAAATGTTTTTATACATCTTTGTCATGCTGACTTATACAGTTTGTGCCTGCATGTTTTGTTCCTTTTGTACAGATGATGTGGGTTGGTGTGCTACACCATGTACATTTACAAAATGAGCATTCATGGATAACGGGCTTTTGTGAGCACTAGCCCCTTGAAGAGGGCATTAAGGATAGGTCCTGGATCATCCAAGGTAATTTCAAACAATGCAAATGCAGGATTGAGTGCCCTGTAAGGATGAAGTCATTTTTACTCATAATAATGTGGTGTGATTACAGGTCCAGCAGCTCACCAGGCACTAACTGCCATCATGCTGGACAAAAGGTGGTTGATTCAGATGAAGAAGTTCATAAACTTTAGGTAAGCATCTACAGTCAATCACATTTGCCATATTTTAGCACTCAAGCATTTTTGTCTTATTTTTACAAGAGCAGAATGGAAATAGATTGTGGTGAGGAGTTCTTATTTTCTATATTTCCTGGAAAGCTTCCAGAACCACTTATTATTGTATGCAGCATAGTACATGTAATATACTCTCTTTGTCTACAAGACCCAGGACTTTGCTTGAAGCAATCGACTACAACAAACAAAACGAATGACTGCCAGCACGCAATCTGTAGGGACCCAAGATGGAAGTTGTTACAGTTATATTTTTGTATAGTGAACACCTTGTTTTTGTTGACAAGCTTTTTGAAAAAGTCTAATACTAATGGATCTTCCTTTATCTCCAGGTACCAACGGACAAAGACTTGGGCTGTGTACACAGTGAAAGAATAAACTATACTCCTACATCCCAGACATTCAGAGGGCCATTTTGTCCAGAAGGCAGAGAAGTGGGACCGGGTTTCCCCACAAGATTTCACTTAGGCCTGATGACCCAAGACAGCTGGGTCTTATTGCTCCTGTACAACCACCACCCACATCCAAACTTGAATAAGCATATGTTGCACGAGGGAACATTGTTCCCAAAAATGTAATGCCCACTCTAATGGTCCTGATGTCATGTTCATCCTAGGAGGACCCTAGAAACATGCGACAGGGTCATGTGGCCTGATGACTCCTTCCTGTACCCAGCCCGCTGCTGTGCTGGATCCCATGTCACTGCGGTTGATGATCCCGTTTCCACCTGATGATGCCAGCTTTGATCTCCAGGCGGCTTCTCGGTCTTCCTCCGCAAGACCATCGAACTGTATTGATGCAACATAAAGACTATGGTCACAGTCCACCCATCATATCTTCATTGCTGGACAATAATTGAACACTGATAAACAAAGTGACCTTATTACAATGGGCTGTGAACCTTCAGATCCTCCACCCGGTACAGCCAGAAGAGGACTGGCCACCCATTGAGTCTGTCCTCTCTCTAGGTTTCTTCCCATGTCCCTCCTACTAGGGAGTTTTTCCTAGCCACTGTGCATCACTTGTGTTGCTTGCTTTTGGGGGTCTCGGGCTGGGTGTCTGTCAAAGCACTTTGTGACAACTGCTGTTGTAAAAAGGGCTTTATAAATAATTTGATTGAAAGACTGACTGAACTGCTGCCGATCTTCTATACAGACAATTGTAGACAAAAATATAATGTCATGCAGCACTGGCACTGAGATGGTAAATTTTTTTTGTATTCAAATAAATGATTTTTTTTAAGTATATAATTGCATAACTCACAAAGGTGAGGCAAACATATTTATTGAAAGGTGAAATTGAAAACCATTTAAAATAATGGCTCAATTTACAATATAAAATGTACAAATTACACAAAGTGGCACACCCTGAAGCCAGTGTAGTGGGGCCTGGGTTCAGGATATGTGTCCTTGAATTTCCACACAGCAGCTGGGTATTACCACCCTTTTCCCCACACACACAAGACAAACTATTGTCTCTGCTCAAGTCCTGGCTCCAGGTTGTCTTCAAGTGCAAAGATATAATTCCATGCAGCACGGGCCAGCCGCAACACACCCTCATCCAAAATGTAGTACCTCATGTAGGCCATCTTGCTAATGCCTACTCTTTTTCATTGTCTGTGTTCATGCAAAAGTTTCATTGGATATGTATCAGAGGCAGAATTGAGGGTATCTGAAGTCTTGCTTGTATTGTAACAAACTGTTCTTCATTTCAGCTGTGCGTCGCTCCTGCAGCTCCTTCAGCCTCCTCTGGTTACCAAAACTCAGTATTTGCGCCAATCGCCTCGGCAGCAAACTCAGACGAGGCAGTTGAAGTTGAGAACTGCAATATCATACAATGAACCATTATCAAACAGATGTTTCAAGCCAATCGTAATGAACAAATCAATTATACACCTACCCTACTACATGTATTGGTGTGACACTAATCGTTTGGGCTGTTCATCTACCAAAAGTAAAACTAATTCTAATCCCAGTAAACATAAACAAATGCAATTTCAATACTGCCTAATCTAGTCTACAATTAAGGTAGGCTAAAATAAATAAAACAAACTGAAATACTTCTTAGTCTCTTGTTTTTCAACCCTAAATTTACGGATTACGTTTGATAACAGTACACTATCTCAAAATGTTTATGCGTTGTATCATACATTACATACCTCAGTGGACATGGCTCCGTGCGTTCACTGGCTTCTTTGAAAACAAATGTACATGACCGGAGGGGGGGGGGGTCACCGAAAAGTTTTTACAACAGTGTTGCCATATATCTTTTCCGAAGCTGTAGGGGGAGCTCTAAGGAGAAATCTGCGAGCAAAAAGCGTGAAGACAGCGAAGAAATGCCCCAAACTGCATAGTATATTCCTAATATTCCTATAATTTCCCTCCTGTTTATCATTTGAAAACATTTAAACATCCGTACATTACCATTTGTTAAAAATATTTTCAGTAGTCACATCATTACAAACATTTTCAAACCATCCCTTCTGAGTCCTCTCGGGGTAATACCTCATACTGTTGTTTATACAAAAGTAGTTGCATACTAACAAATGATCTGGTAATCATCTGTTCAATCATGAGTCTAACACAGGGTAGGATACACATATAAGTGATATACATGTTAGATATGGGTCACACTTCCGTCTGAACAGAGCCCATGTATTTAGTGATGTCTCCACGGCCATTGCCACACTACCTAGTTCCTAATTGATTAGGGATCGGTGGATTTCTTCACAGGGTTTGAGACGCTATGCTTCTAAACAGCACAGCCCCTTTGGAGCCCCGGCTTCCCCGCAAATCAAAATTAAACTGGCAGCGCTGGCTGTAATTTACAGTGGCTTAGGTGAACCCACGTGCTCCGCTCTGCGATCTTGACTGCTGTTGGTGTGGTGAGAAGCACTTGGAATGGTCCCTCGCAGCGGGGGCTGGACCAGCACTTCCTCTTGATGACCTTCACTTACACCGAGTCTCCAGGAGATACGGAGTGGTGTTCCTGTATGGGAGACAGAGAATCAGGAAGCAGTGAGTGTGTCATGGCAACCTGTCTTTCTGTAAATACCTTTTTCATGTATTCAGCTAAAGTGGTTTCCTCTTCCCCTTTCTCTATGTCTGCTGAGAATAGCGGTAGTCTAAAAGCTCACCCATAAACTATTTCAAACGGTGTTAACCCATTATTAGTTCTCATGTAAAGTTTCACCAGATCAAGACATGCACGCCATGGTTTCTTAGTTTCCTCCATGCATTTTTTCAGTCTGGAATTTACCGTCCTGTTCGACCAATATGCACGGTGTGTTTTTAGATCAATATCTAGGTGTTCTGCCATCTTCTTTACTACACTATTAACTAAATGTGCTCCATTATCACTGTATATGCGGCAAGGAATACCATGGTATGGGATTATAGTCTTGCATATGGCTTTTGCTACTGTGATGGTGTCAGCGTTTTTGGAGGGTACTATTTCAACCCATCTAGAGAAAGCATCTACCAACACTAGACAGTATTTGTATAGGCCACTACGATTTAACTCTATGAAATCCATGTGTATTGTTTCAAACGGATTAGGACGGTGATGGAAACCTGCCTCGCTTAGGTCTTAGATTCCCTTGGGGATTGTGTCGGATGAATATGACACATTGTCTACAAAACGTTTTTGCATAGGAATTAAATCCATACATTGTAAAACATCTATTAATTAAGTCTTTCATCCCTCCTGTTGAGACGTGGCCATGCCCATGACTCAGAATTGCAGCTATTTTAAATAGACTTTTGGGTAAAACTGGTTTTCCTGATTTTGCATAGAGACCACCTGCGTTCAGTGTTGCTCCCTCTGCTAACCAATGTTTCTGCTCCGAGGTGGGGGCGCATTCCTGCCTGTCTTTTAGTATCTCATGGTTTATGACCTCATGAGTGCTGGCTGCAACATAATGATCTGACAGTCCGGAGGCCCTCGTTGCTGCAAATTTGGCACATTCACCTGCTAGTCTGTTACCCCGTGCGATTATGTCCTGGCCTTTTTGGTGTGCTGCACATTTATATATAGCTATTTTGGCAGGTAATATTACAACTATTAAAAGTTGTTTTATTAGTTCAGCATGTGTTACTGACTTGTCTGTTGATGTGATCATTCCCCTCCGGTGCCATTGGGCTGCGAAGAAAAATATTGTGGAGAACGCATACTGGCTATCTGTGTAAATTGTTAGCTCTTTGTTCCTCCCTAATGTGCAAGCTCTCATGAGTGCAATCAATTCTGCTGCCTGGGCAGAATGGTTTGAAGATATCCATTTCGCTTCCACTATCTTATCTGGTAATTCTACTATAGCATATCCAGAGAGGTTCCTCCCTGTTTCATCTTTTGAAAAGGATCCATCTACAAACCAGGTTAGGCCTCGCTGTAGGGGTGTATCTATTAAATCCTCTCTAGGTAGGTATAGTTTTTCAGTTTGCACAATGCAGTTATGTGGTTCTCCATCCTCCTCTGTAGGTAGGAGAGTAGCTGGATTTAGCAAAGTACATCGCTTCATAGTCAAATGGGGTTGAGATACTGTTGAGACAGTAGAGCTGTGTATGAAATTTGTCTTGCTAGAGTAAGGAAACTCATTTTGGCTTGTAATAATAGCACATCCACTGCATGTGGAACTAGCAACGTTGTTGTGTGGAACAATATGACGTCAGCTGACCATTCTATTGCCATTGCTACAGCACACACAGCTTGAACGCATGGGGGTATTGCACTAGCTACAATGTCTAGTCTTTTTGAGTAGAACGCTATGGGTTTCAAGTGTCCCCCATGTCTTTGTAGCAGTACTGAAGTCATAAATCCCCCTTTGCAGTCCACCGTCTGTGTGAAATGTTTCCTATAGTCTGGCAAAGACAACACTGTAGAGGATTGTAATTCCTGTTTTAGATTTATAAATGCATTCTCTCCTTCTTTAGTCCAAATTATTTTGTCGTTCATAGCCTTTGGCTTGTTGTATATTAAATCTTGCTATGATTGTACCGTTTGTGAATATGATGGTACCCATGCTCGGCAGTAGTTGGACAGGCCTAAAAATGCCATAATTTGTCTCTTAGTGTTTGGTTTTGGTGCCTGGGCAATAGCCACTTTCCAACTCTCATGCAGGCACTTCCCTTCTTTGCTTAGGGTGTGACCTAAGTATGTCACTTGTTGTAGCACCCACTGAAGCTTCTGTTTTTTTAATTTATTTCCTGTTTTAAATAGATGTTAGAGCAGTGCCTTCGAATCGCTTCCTCATTATCTGACACTATGAGAATGTCATCCACATAGACCAGAATTTTGCTCCCTGCTGGAGCGAAAAATGTTAAAAAACAATTGTTAACTGCCTGAGTAACTATGGTCGGGCTATTGCAAAAGCCCTGAGGCAGACGATTACATGTGAATGACTTTCCCTCGAATGAAAATGCGAACCAGTGTTGTGAATATGGATGCACTGGTATGGAAAAAAAGGCATTGCTCAGATCAATAACAGTGAAGTATTTATTTCCAGGCTTCAGTGAGTTCAACAGTGTGTGCGGGTCTGGCACACAAGGTGCTCTAGATTGAACTGCTGCATTCACTTGGCGGAGATCTTGTATCAGTCGCCAGTTCTCTCCATCTGCCTTTCTGACAGGGAACATTGGTGTGTTGCATGGGGAGTCTGGACATTCTCTTATAATCCCTGCTTTCAGTAGGACTAATATAACTGGTCGAATGCCCTCAAGGGCGTCAGGATTTAAAGGATATTGTCTCACTCTTGGTCTGTAATCAGATTTTGGGGTTATGATTACTGGTGAGGCAGTGGTCATTAACCCTACATCAGCGGGCCCAGATGTCCATAGAGCGTCTGGTAACCCTTCTAGTTCTTTCTCATCCTCTTCGGTGAGTAAAATGTCTGTGTTAAAATATCAGTCTGACATCTCATTTAACATGGGGATCACTTTTACCATCCAACCTAACTTTTTCCTAAATGTTTCACAGCTATGGCTGTACTCCCATTCACCATCATCAATGGGTTTGTAGTAGGAGGCCCTCTTTGCTCGGGCCCCGAACTGTCCTAAATCTTTCCATCTTTCCCCTTTGGGTTTGGCTAATGAGATTTGAGCTGTCCAGCTCATCATATACAAGTGTTTTGCCTGAGGTGGTAGGTCTACACATGCTACAGCTTTGTTACATCTGTCTGTATATAGATAGGGTATAGTCACACTGGTGTCTCCTGAATTGAGGAATTTGTCTACATGTTTGCGTCCGGGGAATGTAGCAAATTCATGGTTACATGTAACTTATTTGGTGTCATGACATCTTCCATGTCACTTAACGTATCCTCCGCCATCCCCACTAAATTTTGTGCTTTAATTCATGTTTTGGCGGGTGTCAGTTCTAGGGAACACCAGAGTTGGTGTCCTTCTTGTGCCATGAAAATGCCACCAGTGGTCTGATCGACGTGTACTGCTCTCATGCCATTGTCTACTGGTACCACCCCTATGCTCAGTTTCTCCATCAGGTCCCTTCCCAACAAGTTGACGAGGCACTCGGGTGCAATCACTACTGGTGCCTTTATCATAGTGTTAGTTTCTGGGTCTTGAATATGTACTGGTTTAGAGGTTTGGTTACTCGTTATACCCCCATTGGGTGATTTTATAAATACACATCCATTACATGCTTGTAGCCCGGGGACTTTGCAATGTAATACAGTTTTACACTCTCCATAATCGCATAAGAATGTAACAGACCTCCCGTTTATTACTAGATTTATGGTTGGTTTTTGTTCCATATTAACGAACACTTCACATGCTTGGAGTAAGTCAACGTGGTCAATGTTTTTACTGTCTTGTATGGGGTTAGAAGAGTCCGACCCTGTTCCCTCGTCTGTGTCCCTATCAAGTCATTTCTCGTCTGTTTCATGGTTATCCTTATCACCCTTATCGTCTCTGTCTCTCTTTGGACCTCGACAATTTCGTGCAATGTGGCCCTTTCTCCCACAATTGAAACAATGCCCATCATTTTTATAATCTTGCTTGTTCCCTTTATTTTTTCCTTTCCTCTGGTCCTTTCCTTGATAAAAGACCTCGCTCCCCCCATCTTCCTTATCCATCCAAAGGGTGTCTGAGGAAAATGCTTTCTTTTTTTTGTTTGCATTACCTTTGCATGACATACCCATTCAATAAGTTGAGTAGGGATTTGAGTAGCAAGTTCAATGTCATGCTTCCTGACCCAATTATCTATGTGAGGGAGCAGTCCGTTTAACACGGCTTGTTTTAATTGTTGTTGATATGGGCCATTCGGTTCAATATTGTACGCTATCCCTGAATTTGCTCTAAATACTTTTTCCATCATAATCATGAATTCGTCTGGGTCTTCATCAGTTTTTTGTTTAGTTTGGCCTATTTTTCCATAATCAGCCCTCTGTGCGTATGCTTCACACATTCGTGCCATTAGTTGGTCTAACTGGCCTTGGTATTCTGCTCCTAGTTGGCCATGTAGCTGGGTATGGAAACACTACACCCTGAACATTTCTCCCTGTATATGCTCCTCCTACACGCCCCCATCTCCTCTGTAATGAAGCCTGGATAGCCACCCCTGCCTCCTGCCCATTTAGTCTGTGTGAATGTATGACATCAGTCAAAGCATTCACCCACTCATCTACTCCCTCCTCTGGGGGGTGGATACCGGCCACTGCTTGCGTGGCCTCAGCCAGATTCCATGGATGGAACATATACATGACCATTCCTGCCTCCTCCCCATGGGGGTCTGGGACTGCGATCATTGGAAATGTCTCCACTTTCTCTTTTCCTCCTACAGCTTCCTGTTCTTCCATGTCCAAATACCTTTGTGGAGTTTTAAAAGTACGTCTGTCTCTAAGTTCTCTGAGGTCTGGGTATATTTTTTGATGCTCCTCCTCCGGGGCAGTGGGTGTCTGTCCTATGGGGTTGTATGGTGGTGGTTCTACCTCCTCTACTGAGGCTTGTTTTTGGGGCTCATTTGGACGCCTACGGTTCCGTCTATTTCCCCCTGTCACTTTTCCCTCTTTTCGTTTATTTAGACCCTCTTTTCGCTTGATTGATTGCTCCAACCACACCTTTGCTAAAACCAACTCTGCTTCTTTTCCTTGTTTTCTTTTTCCTTTAGCTTGACTAAGTTCTACTTCCAATACTGTTACCACCTGCTGTAATTGACTGTGATTGTTTAGGCTACCTATGAACCCATACTTTCTACTCCATCGTGGTAAATGTTTGGTACTCCCTGGGTGGAAATGTTCCATAAACTTTACATCTCCTTTACGGTCCTCCCCAGAGGCTTTACTTTGACCACTTCCCATTATGACAACTTTAGGATGACGCCACTGGAATTTCTCTTGGACCACACTCAACTCCTAGACAACAAGCTTCTAGACTCCACTCTAATAACGGGAGTCTGGTTGTCTACTTGGGGTATCCCAGAGTTTTGAAAATGTTTTAGACCAGTTTTCTCGTCCTCAACAAATTATCAGTGTCTAATCCTCCTGTCGCAAAATGACTCCCAGACTAGATTGGGATCCCGAGGGGATACACTGCAAACTCTCACCCAGACACTCTTTTACACACATACTTCATCTACATAGTCTAGAATTTGTCTTTGTAAAGACTAGGTTAACCTTCTGTATTCCTACTTGGCCATCAATTCGTCATATTAAAGACTAGGTCAACCTTCTGTCGTACTTTGCCGTCTGGTCACATCTTGACCTACTTTAGTTAGTAACCTAACTTGTAGTACTCTGCATTTCCGACTCAAAATGTGTCACTTACTTTCTGTCCGGTTCTGCTATAGGTGACTCCTGTCGTGATCCCGTCAATCCAGTGCTGTCAGCCGGAGGTGGGCTCTAATCACCGGCCTGATGGGAATTTTGTCCCTCAGGGCTTTGTTTTAGGACACCTGATGTAGACCTGGCCGACGACGGGCTACGATGCGCCTTCCCTTTGGTCTGTCAGCACCTGGGTATGTTGGGAATCCAGGTCTTGGCACCAAGAAATGTCAGGTTTGACAATATAACCTAGGCAGAAACAATAATAATGGACAGAAGTAATTCTGAAATAATAACACTGACACAAAGTGTTTAAATTTCTTTGTAAAAAGGGAGAACAATTTACTGCTGGCTTGAGGGGCCTCAGCAAATCCTTTCTCAAAAGGCTGTCTCCCAGAGTACAGTTTTATTAGATGTACATGGGTGTGGTCACAATGTATAGAAAACTCATTGGTGCTGTGTGCTTATCATCCCAGCAACATTGAAAGACATGATGCTTTTATGAGCATGTGTGTGTGAGCACAGTTGAGTATATATGACTCTTTCAGATAAGAGAAGAATGCTGTCTTGTGTGAGAGTAAAAGAAAACCCATTCGGTTATAAAATGTTTTCACATGATAATAAACAATATTTACAATGTTAATAGAAATATTCCTAATATTCCTATTAACAACAAAATCATCTACTAATCTTGGAAGCATGTGTGAAAAATAAAACTTCTGGAGGTTTTTAATATGTGAATCTGCATAGTCTTTGTCAAATAAAATGTCCAACTCCAGGCGCTCAGATGATGTCCAGATAACGATTTTGTAGCTCTGTAGGCCCAGGCACATCGTTGGTAACTGGATCTGGAATTTGAAAAGAAAAAAAGGCTTACTGACTCATTAATGTTTTAATGAAGGTTCACATATATCTGTTAAATTTGTTTACACATAAGTAACAATATTTGTGTACCCACCTGGAGGTATTATTCACTTTCCCCATTGGGAAGAATTAGAATTTGTCACCATTCGGCCAACCAAGAAACTCTGAAAGGGACACAGGACTCTTTTGGGGACACATAATCTCAAGGAGCTGTGCCGAGTCCAAAACTCCATCTGGGCTGGCTCTATCCAAGGGATGGTCAGGACAAACTCAGGCCTTTCCTCTCCACAGTGTGCCGTTAAGCCTCCATGCACTGTATGGCTATGGGCTCATTTTCTTTTCCATATTTAGTTGCATCCCACCTTCTACCACTGGCAATACTGCCAGTGTTCATTTAGGAATTTTTGTGGGTTAGTAGTGCTCCTTTTGGGGACTCTTCCTTGCATCATGCCACAGTTGTGATGCACTTTGTACTAGTGATGTCCGGTTCATGAACAAATTGTTCTTTTCAACCAGATCTTTTTAGTAAACAGGTCAAACCAGTTCACCTAATCGGACTGAATTGTTCCAAACAGTTTGCATCTCCATAAAGCACTAATCCACAAATTTCTAAAGTTATTCACTAATTGACGTGCTGACTCTCCCTCTGACTCGAAATAAACCAACATCCTGGAATTATTCACTTACTCCAACAGTACACTGACTTAATTGTTGATGTAGGCTACACACAGTTCTTGTTCTTGAGTCAAAAATCAGTTGCAACATTTTCGGATCACCAGTACACTGAACGAGAACTGCCTGTCAACAGTTCTTGTTCTTCAGTCAAGAATCGGTTGCAACAATTTTCGGATCACCAGTACACTGAACGAGAACTGCCTGTCAACAGTTCTCGTTCTCGAGTCAAGAATCGGTTGCAACGGTTTTCGGATCACCAGTACACTGAACAAGAACTGTTAAATTTGGACATGTTCGAATTGAGAACCAATTAGCTGATAATACTGAGCATGCGCCGAACACTATGACTGACTGTCTGCCACAGCACCGGTGTCCGAACCAAACTAGGACTGATGCTATGAGCACGTGTGAAATGAGGACTTGAATGAGGGGAAAATCTGGCGAACCGTATTTTTTTAATTGCAAATAAATTGTAATGGATTATGCATAGAAAGTGGATCATGGTTTCTGCGCTGAAGAAGACTGATTTATTTACTTTAACTGTAAAACATTCTTGTTTGCACATCACTGCCTGTATGTGTTGGGATGATTTAGATGCAAAATGTAATTGTAATAAACTTATCAGATTGTGAATATGTTTAAGGCGAGACACGGCAGGCAAAAACATAGATTTTTCATGCAGTGGTCAATTTTTAGATTTTGGGCAAGTTTACTCCTTCAATATGTGTTCTTGCAAGCTGCTATAAAGAAAACGTTGAAAATATACATTAGGATAATTATTTTATTACATTTTGTTAACTTGCGGTAGTAAGTTTCTCCCGAATTTACCAAGAAGTTAGCATTCAAACGCGACATGCCGAGTTTCGCCTGTTTATTGAAGTCTGTCATACTTGGTACCATTGTAAAGCTCTGAGGGCCGAATTTACTAACACAAGCGGAGTTTGCGCTGCGTCTGTTTATGTGAGTTCGGTAATAGCGCACGCTATACTTCCACATTTAGCGTAGTATTTATCAAACCCGATACTCATTTCGCAATCAGCGCATACTCCGCCCTCCATTAGCGCGCCTCTAAAAGCGCAAACAATGGTATGTATCTATCATGGATCTCCCTACGGGAAAAAGAAAGCGCAAGTTTAAATTTATTTAGAACCAGTTCATGTCCACCAGAAATAGACATGCTAACTACTACTGAAGTGGTGAATGAGAATTAAGGTATGTGTAGTTTGTAATACTGTTCAGTTGGCGTTGTATGGCATATATGTTTAGCCTATATCTTTAATATGTAAAGTCAACCGATGTGGTTAAGTAATTTAAGAGTGTTATATATGTCAATAATCGCAAATTGCTTATCAAAAATGGAACAGATGGAGGCATTTGTCTTTTTTTGAGCCAAGTGTATTTGTTGCTGTCACTGCTGCCATTGATATATATTTGAACACACAGGAAAAT
>JACXGM010032474.1:0-12613 GCA_016801145.1 Umbra pygmaea | reverse complement strand
CGGTCTCTATTGGTCTTCACTGATATCTATTGATCTGTACTGGTCTCTACTGGTCTTTACTGATATCTACTGATCTGTAATGGTCTTTACAGTCTCTAGTGGTCTTCACTGATATCTACTGATCTGAAACTGGTCTCTACGGTCTCTACTGGTCTTCACTGATATCCACTGATCTGTACTGGTCTCTACCGGTCTTTACTGATATCTACTGATCTGTAATCGTCTCTACGGTCTCTAGTGGTCTTCACTGATATCTACTGATCTGTACTGGTCTCTATTGGTCTTTACTGATATCTGTTGATCTGTACTGGTCTCTACGGTCTCTACTGGTCTTCACTGATATCTACTGATCTCTACTGGTCTCTACTGGTCTTTACTGATATCTACTGATCTGTACTGGTCTCTACGGTCTCTACTGGTCTTCACTGATATCTACTGATCTGTACTGGTCTCTACGGTCTCTACTGGTCTTCACTGATATCTACTGATCTCTACTGTTCTCTACTGGTCTTTACTGATATCTACTGGTCTGTACTGGTCTCTACGGTCTCTACTGGTCTTCACTGGTCTCTATGGTCTCTACTGGTCTTCGCTGATAACTACTGATCTGTACTGGTCTCTACTGGTCTTTACTGTTATCTATTGATCTATGCTGTAAAAAGCTAATCATGCTACTAGTGGCGGCAAGAACACTTCACACAATTTCCCCAGAAATTGTACCAATTGTAGTTGTACATATACTTCTACCTCGTTCAATTTCGACGGTATTTTTTTATCTTTCTTCCTTACTTTACCCTTTGTGTAATTCTTGTATATTTGTATTCATGTGTAACTCTGCCTGTACTTGCACCTTTTTGCTTTATCTTGGCCAGGTCGCCATATTAAATGAAAAAATTGTTCTCAACGTGCCCACCTGGTTGGTCTCTCAGAAAATATTTTAAACCTACATTACAGGCAGAAAATTCTTTGTCACTTTTGGTGACCATACATGATATACTATTTGGTGTTGCACAAGGAAGCTGTCTGGCTCCACTACTTTTTTCACTATACGTGCTTCCACTAGGTGATGTCATCAGAGAACACAATGTAGATTTCCACAGCTGTGCTGATGACACACAGCTATACATTTCCATAGAACCAGATGGCATAGATGCAATAGGCTTACTGTCTAGGTGCCTAATTGCCATAAATAACTGGATGAGTTTTAATTTCCTAAAATTAAACGAGGATAAAACAGAAATCCTCTTAGTTGGCCCCAAAGTCAAAAGCGAGAAAATTAGCATGAACCTTGGTAACCTGACTTCCCTGATCAAACCTGAAGTAAGAAGCCTAGGGGTTATCATAGACTCTGACCAAAGTTCTACCTCCCATCTTAACAAGGTGACCAAAACACTGCAACACCCTCCTTACAGGCCTCCCAAAGAAGTATTTAGAGAACATTCAACTCATCCAGAAATCAGCAGCGAGACTCTTAACAAGAACCAAGAGGCGAGAACATATTACTTCTGTTCTGAAATCATTACACTGGCTCCCAGTTTCCCACATGATTGATTTTAAGGTCCTCTTATAAAACTCTAAATGGCTCAGGACCAGCCTATTTTACCAACTCTCTGAAATCCTATGTTCCGCAAAGGGCACTCAGATCTTCCACAGCTAACTTCCTATTGGTACAAAATTCCACTCACAGAAAAAATTGAGATGCCTCCTTTTTTAAGTATGCTTCAAAACTGTGGAACACAATACCAAAAATATTAAAGAAGCATCATCTATTTATATATTTAAAAAGCTGTTAAAAACAAATCTTTTCATTATAGCATTTAGCTAAGTCAGCACTCAAATGTTTTTTATGCCTTCCTCCTTCTAATATGTTCCTTTACATTTTATATTTCTATTTCATTGCTTGCAAATGTGCTCTATTATTTCTATGTTTTAAATTTTAAATAATTTTTTTTAAATTTCTTTGTATTTTATTGACATAAATGTTGTTATTGATACAAATTTCTTCCCTTTTTTAGACTTTTATTGATGTAAAGCACTTTGAAATGAATTCCTTGTATGAAAGGTGTTATATAAATAAAGGTTTATTATTAAGTGTTCTTGCCTTTGGCAAGGAACACATACTATTATCCGACATATATATTATTATTAAACTTATAGCAAAAATTTGCCCCCCTACTCCTCCCAGAGCTTAAAAAATCGATACATAGAGTAATATACCAAAATGTGCGGCTCGATCCTGATCGAGTTGCTATTGTTTTGTGGAAAGTTTTGTAAAACGATTCGCGAAATATTACAATTTTCGTGGCGAAAAAATCCCATAGGAATGAATGGGCCGAAATTTCCGGGCGCTACTGCTCCCAGAGTTTTTATGCCGAAATTACAAGTAGGTACCAAAACGTGCGGCTTGTTCCCCTTAACCTTCATATCATTTCGTGGAAGGTTTCAAAAAAGGTTTTCAAAATAATAGCGTTTAAAAAAGTCCCATAGGAATGAATGTAGAAATTCTTCAGCTACACACAAAAGCTAGTACCAAAACGAGCGGCTCGTTCCCTTTTACATTCGTACCATTTTGTGGAAGGTTTCATAAAACGGTTGTTCGTCTATTACCGTTTTTGTACCGAAAAAATCGTCCCATAGGAATGAATGGACAAGCTAGAGTGGAGCTAGAGTGGAGGCAGCTCTTACCTGCCTAATCTTCAAACCATTTCTAAACTGCCGCCACTCCTACATGTTTCACTCCACATACACAAATGTTATATCAAAACGTTTATCTATTCCTGCCGTCACTACACATGTCAATATCTAAGACGTAAACCTAATAGTTTTTAAACTATGAGCATTTGTTTGGAACTCACATTCTGCATTAACATTCATTAAATCTCCACTCAAACACCTTTAGAAATAAAGCCACTTTCTAACCCGTGACTGTATCTATAGTTTTATGGTTTCATAGACATATTATATATACAAATGTCGGCCTGGTTCTTAGGATTCCAACGATATAAGTATCCAAGCTGTGGGATGTATAGTTTTGAAACTACAGCCGTGTGAAGACAGCTATACCTTCACAATTTAAGATAAAATGAGCAGATTTCTATTAGGTATATTATGTGACCCAGCACAGGTGCTCATTAAGAGAGCAAAGGGTTTAATTACAAACAAGATCAAAGGGTTCTGCCCTGGGAGTTATAAACATGGCCACTGATTAATTAACATGACACTGCACTTTAATAGATAGTCAACCTAGTAGTATTGGTCTTAACAATATAAGTGTTCAAGTGTACCCCCCATAAGTGTTGAGTACCACTCCACACCCAACACCACACACAGCACTAAATAACACACACCTAACATAACACCACAACATTTACAAAACCAGGCTATACCTAACACCACAGTCCACCAAACACCACAATCAATAAAAGCCAACAACATACTAGAGCCAACACCATAGCACACCCAATAACATATTAGACCCAACACCACAATAGATGTTAATGCTAGTATAATGTTAGCATCATGCTAATCATTATAATATCTTACTAAAAACATGCTAGCATCATGCTAATCACGCTAATATCCTACTAAAACATGCTAGTATCATGTTAATCATGCTAATATCTTGCTAAAAACATGCTAGCATGATGTTAGCAACATGTTTATCATGCTAGCATTATGCTAGCGTCATGTTTATCATGCTCATATCTTCCTAAAAACATGCTAGCATCATGTAAGCAACACGTTCATCATGCTAGCATCATGTTAGCAACAGGTTTATTATACTAGCATCATGCTAATCATACTAATATCTTACTAAAATCATGTTAGCAACATGTTTACCATGCTAGCATCATGCTAGCATCATGTTTATCATGCTAATATCTTCTAAAAACATGCTAGTATCATGCTAATCATACTAATATCTTACAAAAAATATGCTAGCATCATGTAAACAACATGTTTATCCATAGATATCCATAATAAAGGCTAGATGACTTAAGGCGGAGTCTCTAACGTCATCACCGGTGGCCATCTTGTCACAGGCAAGCTTGGTGGGCTCTATGGTACCTGATGTACGGTGAGTGATCACAAATACTCTAATCTTGCTGAAATCTTGACAGATTTACAAATGGTTTAGTTTCTTACGAATATTAATAATGTGGCTATTATTCTGGATACTTTATATAAAATATACAATTTTTTCAAAAAATATGTAGTGTCATAACTACATCTCTGACATTTTTAACAAACCAAACCGTTTTAAAATCGGTAGAAAATTTAGCAAGTTATGGTTATTTGAAAGTAAATACACCATTAACACATAATGTTATGAGTAAGCAAGCTGTCTGTGGTAAGATGGCCGCCACGTGCAGACGTTGACCTCCATTGGCCAGTAGCGCGGACGAGAAATCTAGCCTTTATTATGGATATCTATGTGTTTATCATGCTAGCATCATGTTAGCAACAGGTTTATTATGCTAGCATCATGCTAATCATACTAATATCTTACTAAAAACATGCTAGCATCATGCTAATCATACTAGTATTTTACAAAAAACATTGTAACATTGTAAACAATGTAATACTGTTGTAATAGTGTTGTTATAGTGCTGTAATAGTGTTGTACATGTTGTAATAATATTGGAATAGTGTTGGAATAGTGTTGTACATGTTGTAATAGTGTGCAATAGTGTGCAATAGTGTGTAACAGTGTTGTAATAATGGTGTAATAGTGGTGTAATAGTGTAGTAATAGTGTTGGAATAGTGTTGCACATGTTGTATAGTGTGTAATAGTGTTGTAATAGGGTTGTAATAGTGTTGTACATTTTGTAATAGTGTTGTGATAGTGTTGGACATTTTGTAATAGTGTTGTAATAGTGTTGTACATTTTGTAATTGTGTTGTAATAGTGTGTAATAATGTGTAGAGTTTTTAATCAGTTTTACCAACTTCTCTTTCAATAACTTCATGAAGTAGGTATCAATCTTGACACGGGGTTTGCTCTCGATTCTTCCAGCAGCTCAAAAGGAGCAGTCTGAGCTTCTTCCTGATTGGCTGACAGCACATCTCCAACCTATCTCCTTCAAAATAAACTTCCTATTTATTTTCTCTGTATCTCAGTTGAATTGCTTTTCTTGCAATGCTAGCATCATGCTTATCATGCTGATATCTTGCTAAAAACATGCTAGCATCATGCTAATCATACAAATATCTTATTAAAAACATGCTACCATCATGTTAGCATTATGTTTATCATGCTAGCATCATGTTGGCAACAGGTTTATTATACTAGCATCATGCTAATCATGCTAATATTTTACTAAAAACATGCTAGTATCATGCTAATCATACTAATATCTTACTAAAAACGTGCTAGCATCATGTTAGTCATAGTAATATCTTGCTAAAAACATATGAGCGTCATGCTAATCATGCTAATTTCTTTATGAAACCATGCTAGCAATATTTCAGCAACAGGTTTATCATGCTAGTATTATACTAGTATCATGCTAATCATGCTAACATATTACTAAAAACATAGTAGCATCATGCTAATCATGTTAATATCTTGTTGAAAACATGCTAGCATGATGTTAGCAATATGTAATAGTGTTGTAGGTGTTGTAATAGTGTTGTACATTTTCTAATAGTGTTGTAATAATGTGTAATAGTGTTGTAATAGTGTTGTAATAGTATTGTAATAGTGTTGTAATAGTATTATAATAGTGTTGTACATGTTGTAATAGTGTTGTACATGTTGTAATGGTGTTTTAATAGTGTTGTAATGGTGTTGTACATGTTGTAATAGTGTTGTAATATTGTTGTACATGTTGTTATAGTGTGGTAATAGTGTGGTAATAGTGTGTAATAGTGTTTTACATTTTGTTATAGTGTTGTAATAGTGTTGTAATAGTGTTGTAATAGTGTTGTAATAGTGTTGTACATGTTGTAATACTGTTGTAATAGTGTTGTTATAGTGTTGTAATAGTGTTGTAAATGTTGTAATAGTGTTGTAATAGTCTTGTGCATGTTGTAATAGTGTTGTAATAGTGTTGGAATAGTGTTGGAATAGTGTTGTACATGTTGTAATAGTGTATAATAGTGTGTAATAGTGTTGTAATAATGTTGTAATAGTGGTGTAATAGTGTTGGAATAGTGTAGTAATAGTGTTGGAATAGTGTTGTACATGTTGTAATAGTGTTGTAATAGTGTTGGACATTTTGTAATAGTGTTGTAATAGTGTTGTATATTTTGTAATTGTGTTGTACTAGTGTGTAATAGTGTGTAATAGTGTGTAGAGTTTTAAATCAGTTCTATTTCAATAACTTCATGAAGTAGGTATCAATCTTGACAAAGGGTTTGCTCTCGATCCTTCCAGCAGCTCAAAAGGAAGAACAGTCTGAGCTTCTTCCTGATTGGCTGACAGCACATCTCCAACCCATCTCTTTCAAAATAAACTTCCTATTTATTTTCTCTGTATCTCAGTTGAATTGCTTTTTAGACAAATATTAGTTTTTAATCTTTAACATTAATAACATACTTTATGAATTAACATTTTAATATAAATATTTTTTTAATTATATGAACATAAAATATTTAACTTTATATTAAATGGCAAGCCAGACAAAATAAAAAATAGTATACTTGTATAATGAATATGAACACAGAGGTCAAAAGTTATTAAACATTAAAGCTTTGGACCTTTCATTAAAAGCATCAGTGATAAAAAAGATTAATCTAAATCGTAAATGGTTCTCTAGTAAGCTAATAAGAGTATTTCACCCATTGTTCAGTAAGGACCTTTTTTTCATTTCTACAAATTACAACTGACCATTTTCAGATATATGAAAAGTAAACAATTTTAAAGATGTTGTTATTTTTTAAACAAGCCATGGAAAGTTTGTTGCAATTTCAATTTAATCCACCTGAAAATAGAGACCAAATCTTAGAATATTTTTTGTGGCTTAACTCTAATATAGTAGTTGATAAAAAGCCTATATATTTTGATAAGCTGTTTCGAAAAGGAATAATCTTTGTAAATTACATTATAAATGAAGACGGTGGAGTGATGCCTTACATACAGACAGAGATGGCAAAAGTACTCACTTCCCGTACTCAAATAGAAGTACAGATACAGTACAGGAAAAAATACTCTGGTAAAAGTAGAAGTACTGATTTACTCAAGTAAAAGTAACAAAGTACAGGCTTGGCAATTTACTTAAAGTTTAAAAGTAAAAGTAGCCTTGCGAATGACAACCCTTTTTTATGCAAAGCTACCTGGTCCACACAAATGTTACAAGAGTGCAAACTGAGAATCTTCCATGGAAATGTAAAAAAGGCTCTTATGTTCCATTGACTAAATTTTAACCAGATGTCTGCCAATAGGCCTAAAACATCACATATTATTATTGTGACGGAGACTGGGACTCCAGGTTAATAAGATTCTGACTGAGTAGCAAGATATATTAATCAATTAAGATTCTGTGAGAATTCACAGATAAAGTTTCTCTTTTTTAATCTCCCTCTTAACATTTGAAGGAATCGATATGTATGTGTGTGTGTGCAGGGACGCTGACAGGATGGGACTAGGATTGTTGTCCCAGGCCCAGTCCTGAGGAGGTCCCATATTTCTTTTACCGGGCGGCCCTAAATGTGGAGTTGTGTCCGGGGTCCGGGGATTCCTGTCGGCATCCCTGTGTGTGTGCTCAAATATGTGTGTGCTCAAGTTCCCCATACTTTTAGAGTTACAACTAAGGGATGGCAGCAGTGTATTAGAAATGACAGCTAGTAAATCTTTAATCATGGGAGTTTTAATAATAATAAATGCAATATGTCAGGCTCACAATTTTTACAATTGAAATACTATAAAAGTTGGAGAAATTACAAATTCAGTGTGCATTGCATTAAAAAACTATTTATTAAATTGCAAATAGATATCCAGCAAAAGAAAAATGGCAAGTGATGTATGCCCTCAAATCTGTAGATGGAATTGTCCTGAACCCCTTAAAGAACTTGGGAGCAACTAGTGTATACAGACCTTCTGTATAGTGTAACGTGTCATAATGTAATTTTTGTATAGGACAAATATAGTGGTACACACCTTTTGTGATGTTGAACGTGTCATAATGTTATTGTGTGTAGGACAGTGAGTGAGTGAAAAAGCGTGTATGTCTGGAATGGACAGGAAGAGAGAGACCGCAAGTGTTCAAATGTATAGGCTACCTCAAATTTGCAGCACATTCGCCAGGAGAAATTTCATCACGACTACTATGTCAAAAATCTCCTTCAGATGATTGGGAATGCCTTGCTGCTTTTCGAATCTCTGGGATCTCTGTTTTCTTCATTTTCAATCATGAATAATATTATGCTAACGTTACCACGATCAAGCCGCAATGATTTGCCGCGAATGAATGCCGAAGTCGTCTTGTAGTGGTGCGTCAAATGCAACGTGTATTTCCATTGAATTAGATTGAATTCGGTATTGATGATAATGAGAAATAATAACGGTAACTTCACTGAAATTATTTGAAACTAAAGTAACAAGACAATTTTGTAAAATGTAAGGAGTTGAAAGTACCGATATTCGTGTTAAAAATGTAAGGAGTAAAAGTAAAAAATCAACTAACTGCAGTAATACCATATACTGTACTTGGAAGAAGAAAGTACAATAAGCAAAAAGGACAGATCTGCGAAAGGTTGTAATGTTCTTGACTTACTTTGACATTTGAACAGACTATTATGCATGTAATGACTTATACAATGAAATGATGCTGAAACGTTTTGGAGGGAACAACCATTAGACTGAGAATCGACAATCAGTTTAGATCAACTAGATCTGTTCACTTGGAAATTGTGCTAAATGGAGCCTACCTGTACTTAATCATTTGAAAAGATGTACTGAGACATTGAGACATGTACGAAGACATTTACAATTTGATGACATGATTCAAAAAATTCTATTCTGTTGTGAACAAATGCCAAGTGGTTTGGACGTTTGTCCATGTTGTTTTGAGAATGTCATTTCTGTTTCAAGAAATGAGCCAAACCAATGGAGAAAAAATGTAATATATATTAATTACACATTTTTATTAAATACATTCTGTAAATGAGAATGTTAGAATATTATTTCCAACGAGAGCAAAATACAGAGATGTAAAATGAGACCTGGGGCCTCATTTATAAGTGTGGCGTATGCACAAAAGAAGACATATGCCGCTCTATACACAATAATTGTGATTCATAAAAAGCAAACTTGACAGGAAAATGTGCTGTCCTTCACAAAAACTGTGACCCAGGCGTACGCACAAAAACGGGTGAAATGAGAAATGGCGACACCGTCAGCAGATGGATGAAACATGTGAAACCATCTGGAGCGGCAGACCGTTGTGTAAACGAAATTGAAATAATGCCTCTCATTAATAATATGAAGATTTCACAAAG
The DNA here is from genome assembly GCA_016801145.1 of Umbra pygmaea. NCBI lineage: Eukaryota > Metazoa > Chordata > Actinopteri > Esociformes > Umbridae > Umbra > Umbra pygmaea. The sequence continues at coordinate 3,172 of JACXGM010032474.1, read as the reverse complement.
CCATTCTTAAAATTAACAGCCTACACAAACACCTGTTTGATCGATCTGCGGTGGAAAACAAACAAAATAAAACAAGATTGTAATGTAAATGCAAATTAAGACATATCTGCAGAAGAACACTCAAATATGTTCTGTAATTATCTTGGCTTGTTATGTAATTCATTCTCATAAATAATACAGTAAGAGAACAAAATCATGTATAAAACGGATATTCTTGTCGATGTCTCCATTTGGCGGAGCAGATAGATGGAGAGATAGAAAGATAGAGATGATGATGATGGATAGATAAATAGATTGTCTTTATTGTCAACTGGGGAAAGTTGTTTTCATAGTATAAATCTCGTCATCAGCTACAGAATCATAGTGTTGATTTATATGCCTTTAGATGCATGTCTGTGCAAGAAATTCAATTTTCGCAGAACTATTGCCCATTTACAATTAGATTAATACTGACATCTGTCGCTTATCACATACAATCAAATGGACGATTATAAAAAGCCATGCCATCACAAGGTGTAAAGACGCACAATGGCTGATCTTGCGCAGTTAGAAGAAGGCAAATAGAAGAATTCACAGCATTACAGAGGAGCACTCGGAGAAACCACGCCATGCCAATCCCATTTCAAGTCCTTACAACACTAGGATTTTTGGCGACTGGCACTTTCAAGAGAGAATTTGCTGACAGGTCAGGGATATCTCAGCCAACCCTTAGCCGGGTTATGCCAGACATGTTAGTAGGTCTAATAGGTTTGTTGCATAATTACATAGCCTAAAGTTTCTGTACACGGCAGGTGAACAGGCAAACAAAAAGCGCAATTTGCAGCCATGTGCGTTTTCCGGATGTAATCGTTGCTATTGACTGTACTCATGTTGCTGTATGGGCACCGAGTGAGATTTCATTAATAGAAAGCATTTTCATTTCACCAATGCCCAAATAATTTGTGATGCAGACATGTTGCTCTAATGCAGTGTTTCTCAAATGGTGGTACGTGTACCCCTAAGGGTACTTTGGAGTACTGCAGGGGGTACATAAAATATTTGCAAAAATGCATGATGTTTTGCGCTGGTCAGGGGGTACTTGGCACTGGTCAGGGGTGTTATATGTGTATCAAGAAAAAGAAAATGCCTACGAGACCGCCAACCACACCCTCAAAAACCACTACTAAACCACCTGATAGCCCTAGCTCGGCCGAGCTAATGAGCTCCAATGCTAACAATGATGATACAACTACTAGCTCTGGACAAATTATTGATGCCATTCACACAATTTGTGTCATGATTTGAGAGACTTTTTAATGCTATTCAGGGAGTGCAGGGTGAACTGAAGGTTCTGATCGGTTGAATGACCGAAGCGGAGGACAGAATAATAACACCAATAGACTATATAGCCTCTTTGAAAACATTCCCATTAAAGTAACTATGGAAGGACTAGTGCTAAAAGTTGATGACTTGGAAAACCGAGCCCGCCCGATCAAACGGAAGAGGTGATATGTGCGCTTTTCTGGAAAAATGGATTCCTGACGTGCTCGGCGAACATAACTTTCCTGGGCCAGTTCTGATCGAAAGGGCACACAGACTTGGCAGAATTAACAACAAGGGTGGAAATCAACAAATGGCTGGGTGACCCAGAGTGCTGGTAATTAAGTTCCTGAACTACGCAGACAAGGTACGAGTCATGAAGGCTGCCAGGAGCATCGGGAAGATACTTGTCGATGATAAAAATGTAGTTTTTCCCTAACTTTTCTGCTGATCTGATTAAGTAGAGGACAGTTTTTGATTCTTCAAAGAAGGAACTGGCATCCCTCTCTATCCGTGATCTATGTTACGGTGTAAACCATCCTGCTACACTTCTGGTAACGATCAAGGGAAAACGGCATTCTTTCGATACTGCAGCAAAAGCGGAGGCGTTTGTGCATCAGCTGAAGGCTGACACTCAGACAGCGGAGGCAAGAGAGGCAGCAGTGATCAATGATTAGTATTGTGAATAATGTGGTTGTGTAGTGGATTTTTAGATTATTTGCAGGACTGATTATAGCCATTTCCACATCCGTCTAAGGACTGGCATTCTCTCACACTATTGTGAGGTCTGCCTGAGTGAGCCCTGGAAGGAAGGGGGGGTCAAACCCCCCAATATGGGGGAAGACAACAGGGAGCTGATAAATCTCAACATTATACTGTACATAAAGATATGACATTTTGTGTTTTTGGACAGTCCCATAAAGGGTGGTTTATGATACAGGCATTACAATGTTGAACAGGTCCAATGCTCTTCCACAGGTTTAAAACAAATACTATTGTGTTCAGGTATATATGTTGATAGAGGTGGCTTTGTCCAACACCAGCCAGTGAAGTCAAAGTCAAAGTTGTTTATTTATCATATGCATCGAATAACATCACATCATCCTATGCAGAGAAATTATTTTGACATGGCTCGACACATCTATGCAGTGGGCTTAAAAAAAGATTTGAACAATATAAAGAATTTGTAAAACAATAATGACAATAGTAATAATAATAATAATACGCTATGTATTGAGCAATGATCTGGAAAATGTACCACACTAGAAGTAATAAATATTATAGATTTGGCATGGAAAATTGCTTTTCAAGGTGCACTTGAATTCTGCTACATTAGATGTAGAGAGCATGAAATGACCAGAGAATGTTAGTGCTCAACAGATGATTTGTGATCAGTGACAGTGTTCCATGTTGAGCAGCCGAATGGCCTGGGGGAAGAAACTGTTTTTAAGTCTGGTAGTCCGTGCCTTGATGCTCCGGTAACGTCTACCGTCTGACGGCAGCATCGAGAAAAGTTTACGGCCTGGATGGCTGTGATCTTTAAGAATGTTCTTTTCCTAAGGCATCACTTCTGGTAGATGCCTTGCACGGAGGGGAGGCGGCAGCCTATGATGCGCTCCACTGACTTCACCACCCTCTGAAGGGCCTTACGATCAGCAGCGGAGCAGCTGCCGGACCAGGCTGTAATGCAGCCTGAGAGGATGCTCTCAATGGTGCACCTGTAGAAGTTTATTAAAATCCTGACAGACATGCCAAACTTCTTGAGTCTCCTCAGGAAGTATAGGCGCTTTTGGGCAGTTTTTGTTGCCGAGATTGTCTGTCTGGACCATGTGAGGTTGTCGCTGATGAACACACCGAGGAACTTGAACTCTGA
>JACXGM010032473.1:0-12558 GCA_016801145.1 Umbra pygmaea | reverse complement strand
AAAACCCTGGATGTTCTACCACACTACTGGACAGTTTTTCAATTAACTGTTAAGACCTAATACAAACCCCAAAAACCCTGGATGTTCTACCACACTACTGGACAGTTTTTCAATTAACTGTTAAGACCTAATACAAACCCCAAAAACCCTGGATGTTCTACCACCCTACTGGACAGTTTTTCACTCAACTGTTAAGACCTAATACAAACCCCAAAAACCCTGGATGTTCTACCATACTACTGGACAGTTTTTCAATTAACTGTTAAGACCTAATACAAACCCCAAAAACCCTGGATGTTCTACCACACTACTGGACAGTTTTTCAATCAACTGTTAAAGGAGAATTTAGGGTGATTTCAAAACGTAGCTCTGTTGTTTGCATATCAGAAGTGCTGTCCGTAGCGTTAATAACTCAAACAATCTGTATTGCCCAAACCAGTTTGGGCAATCTGTATTGCCCAAACCGTGTTTACCTTTTTCAGCCAATAGACAACCATTACGCATTTACGGGGCAAGTTAAAAACTGTGCTTTGAGCCACTAAACTTGTTCAAAATGTCATTACTAGTCCATATCCATTTGCACTGATTCCTTATAATAAACACAGCGAGTTTGAACAAATAAGTTCGTGTACATACCTTAGTTTATTTCCCATTTTCCAGTGAAGTCCACACTTGTCGATTGTCGAAGTCTTACAATTCAATATTCCAAAGCGTATTCCTGTTCCTGAGACACACAAAAAACAACGCTTGAACTCGTCTACGTACGCTTGGCTCAACTATACAAATAAAACCTACCTTACAACCCATAGTGTGGGGAAGGTACAATAGTAGATAATATTAATGTATGCTCAGATGTTACTCACAAAAACCAGGAACAGAGAAATCCAACCAAATACACTCAAAGTGCCAAGCCCCACCTTCTTCTTCTTCTGTGATTTATGGCAGATCGCAACTGACTTAAGGTGCATATACTTCCACCTACTATACCGGAATGTGAGGCTGCTCACGGCCCACCCTATTCAAATTCTTCTATCTAAACCTGTCACCCTAAGAAATTTAAATACAGCCCTCGACAACACTCCCCTTCCCACCACACAACAACCCCCCATATCGCAGTTCCCTCTCAACATCATACCTCCCACAATACAACAACACATGTTGCACCGTTTCCTCCACTACACACCCATCACACAGACTCGTCTCATACCCACCACCTTTAATGATGAATTCAACCCTGTGTGCCCTAACCTCATACACCCCATAGACCCTGTCTCTACCCGTACTGTCCTCTGCACCTCATAATACCCTCTGCCCTTCCTGCTACCATCCCACTTTCCCTGCCACCAGTCCAGTCCCCTCCCGCGTATAAACGATTTAACTCCCCCTTCCTACACGCACTCTTAGCCAACCTATTTGCCACTTCATTACCCTCCATTCCCACATGAGCCGGTACCCAACAAAACCTAACCACCACCCCATTCTCTCTAACCCCAGAAACACCAACACCATCAGTTCCACCACCACATCACCTCTACCTGACCTGCCAGACCGGATGCTGCCTACAACCGCCGCTGAGTCAGGGCACACCACCACCCTCACCTCCTCCACCCATCTCAACCCAAGAATCACTGCCACCATCTCCGCTGTGTACACTGACACCTGGTCTGTGACCCTCTGTACCACCTGCACATTAAATTCTGGCACATACACACCCACACCAACCCGCCCAGTGGTCGGATCCTCTGACCCATCAGTGTACAGCTGCACAAACGTATAAAAACCCTGCCCTTACATACCTCTCCACACACCTACCCATGCTACCCTCATCAAAATCCTTCCTACCCTCCAACAAACTCAGATCCACCCAGGAAACCGGATTCAACCAATGTGGCACACCCTCCCAAGCCACCGTAGGCCCCAACACCACCTCATTTAACCTATACTCCTCCACCAACTTGTCAATCACCGACCCAAACACCTCTATCTTACCTACTACACGCTCCCAGCACTCACCCACAGCCACCACTGCCGGATGAGACTCCACACTACCCTTCAATCGTGCCCAGTAAGCCAGTGCAAATTTATCCTGCTGCATACCCAATGGCATCTCCCCTGCCTCCACCTGCAAACCCTCCACCGGTGAGGTCCTAAAGGCCCCCAAACATAACCTCAATGCAGCAGCTTGAGCCACATCCAGGGCCTTCAGGATTAATTTAGCAGCAGACCCATACACTAAACACTCATAATCTAAAAGTGAGCTAATCAACGCCTGATACAAATAGTACATAATCAAGTGTGTCACTGTGCTCCCCAATCATGACCCACCACCGCCCTCACACTGACATACTTCACATGAACGCTCCACGTCAACTTCTCATCAAACCACAGACCCAGGTACTTGAACTCTGACACCCGCAGCAAGTCCTGGCCATAGAGAGCTAATCTAACACCGTGACCTTGCTTCTAGAATGAATCATGAAACATGACTTGGCCACAGACAACATGCACCCTCAAGAAGCCCCCAACTTCTGGAACATTGGAGCTTATAAAGCATACCCAAATACTAATTACTACCTGGTGTGCTCAATTTGATTGATCTAAATAACCCAGCATATAATTACTATTAATAATAATAATAATACATTTTATTTATATTGCGCTTTTCTTATAACCATAGTGCTACAGTAAGTACAATGAACCCCAATGTCCAGAAGGTGGTGCCAACATATGATAAATCAACCAAAACCATAAAACACAACCAACACAAAACTACAGTACAGTGCATCCGGAAAGTATTCAGCTCTTCACCTTTTCTACATTTTGTTGTTACACCCTTATTCCAAAATGGATGAAATTGAAAAATGAGAAATGGCGACACCATCGGTAGATGGATGAAACATGTGAAACTGTCTGAAACTGCAGACCGTTGTGGAATCGAAATTGAAATACTGCCTCTCAAGATTTCACAAAGCCATTCTTACAATTAACAGCCTACGCTAACACCTGTTTGATCGACCTGCAGTGAGAAACAAACTAAATAAAACAACACGGCGGGTGAACAGGCAAACAAAAAAGAACAATTTGCAGCTATGTCCGGTTTCCCAAATGTAATCTGTGCAATTGACAGAATGAGAATTAAAATTCTTTCAAGCGTTTTCAACACTTCTGAATGTGTCTGTGTCAAATAGAACGATATGAACGATTCAGGTACTAGTTCCGAGGAGTATACTGGATCATAGAAGTAATGCGCCTGCGCCAAAAAGAATGAAATGAACGACCCATGTACCAGTACCGAGCAATGTACTAGTACCAAGCAGTATACTGAATCGTAGAAGTAATGCGCCTGCGCCAAAAAGAACAATATGAACGATTCAGGTACTAGTACCGAGCAGTATACTGGAACATATAAGTAATGCCTGCGCAAAAAAGAACAAAATGAACGATCCAATATGAATCGTAGGTACTGGTCTTTCAAAAGATTTGTTCAAAAAGAACAAATCATTCATGAATCGCCCATCACTAATATCTACACTTTTTCAGGTTGCAAACTGTATGTACATTTCTACATCTGTGCCAAATGTATTGCTTTCATCTAGCAGTTTACTTTGGTTCCTAAATTACAGGGGTCAGTATGGCTCAATCAGACAAACGATGTCTAATGGAGATGTGTACAGTGGTATCTTTCCCAACCCTTGGATGTTTTCCAGTTAACATCACATGTCATTGGCACAGCCACAAACTGATCTAAAGAATAGAATATTATGAAATTCCTTATGATTTGTTTATGTAAATTTTCCTTAGTTGCTGCCAAGGGTGTAGGAATGACTTTGATATTGAGGGGGGGACACCATATATTTTTCCCCCCACATCCTTCGTTCCTACACCCTTGTATCTGATTATTGATTGAGGAACTGGCATTGAACAGGCAGCAACCCTACCTCCATCCTTGGGTTTAATCCGTTACAATCATGAATACATTTTAAAACCTCACCACACACCCTGGAGTGCCACCTGCCGCTCATTTTTTCTCCTCCATGGCTGCATCACGGTTCTCCTAATAAATTATCAATTGTAGCCAATATGATAATGCAATCTAAGTAATTGTGGACTTATGACCAGTTATGTTTATCTTGGGCTTTTCTGTATGTGGAAAATATATAAAAGGCACAAACTTTCACATATTCATTATTAATTCCTTTTAAGACCTTACCTCACACCCTCCACCTGTTACTTAAACCTGTAACTTCTTCATGTGCCACTCCTTCCTCACCTGCCTCTTCCCTGATGGTACCAGCATTCTCCTGATGGCACATTATATCATTTTTTGAATGTAAATCTAGGCTTCGTAAATGATAGGTTATGATGTCGTCCTGTCCTTATGTAAAATGTGTTGTATACTTACACTAACGTTACTCTTTGTAAAAAAAACTTCAGTAACGTTATGTCCTTTGATGATGGTTTTTATTTTTTGTGGTGTGGCATTATGCTTAAATTAGATGACAGAACATTTTACTCTTGCTAAGGTTAACACAGAGAAATCGATTGCCAGCTATGTGGTTAGTTTGCGCCTCTCGCAAAGCATAACACATGTGCCATTCAAAATTCCATTGTTGCTTTAAACGTCATAAGCCTCTTATCCATAACTCAATAAAAAATGCTTGCTAACTTAACTTCAACCGCTTGAGTGAGAATAATTTACCTCATACAAAGTTGAGTCAAATTCAAGTTCTGGGGTGAATCCCAATATGCATACTACATACTACATACTATAAGTACGTACTACGGAGGTGGTGGTAAAGTATGTACTATTAAGTATATAGTAAGCGAGTATGCTAGCATGGGGGATATACTAACGCGTCATAACGTTGCATCTAAAATTAGACCACTTCCACAAGCGATGAAGCCTGCGAGGCTTGAACATTAAACATTTAGCACAACCTGTTCGAATTTCATTTAAAATGTATTTAATATTAGTACAATAACCAAACACTCATGTAATGACACATTTATTGTTACCTAACTTTTGGATACTTACATTTAAACACAGCCAAAGAAGAATTTCGGCTTTGGGAAACCCCTCCTATTCTGTGTCGCAAAGGATTGTGGGCTATATCAGCCCAAAAAGCATGCAGGGTTGCATACTTCGAAAATCCCCCGGAAATAGTAGACCATCCAGGGACTGCTGACATACTATATTTGCGTACTATGGTTTGGGACATACTAATCGTAGTCTGGCATACTATTTAGTATGCATACTTTGCGTATTGAGACGCAGCCCTGGTGTACCCTGGAAATCCAGAGTTCTCGCGAGAGCACAATTTGAATTTGCTCAGCAAGTTACTCTGGCACCGAGTAATTCTGCTCATTAACTATCCCCTTGTATCCGAGCTGCACCAATCACATCAGTGTATCTGATATAGGCGTGCCAGAGGCGTGTTAAACAGATGACGACACGACAGCTCTGCGACCTCGAAGTCATTAGTAAACATTGTAAGATCGCTATGGATTAACACCAGTTGTTTAAAACGACTTGGGCCACTACAATGAACGAGTTAGACTTGTTTTTTTGTCTAAAAGAGGAACAAAAGACGGGGCTCGAATCGTTCCTTTTTTATAAAAGGACGTTTTTGCTGTTTTGCGACCTGATACGGCAAGAGTCTACCAGTTAGCTCCGCCATAGGGTTAGTGAAAACCCACTGGTGATTGGTCGTAGTGTTATCCAATTGCGTACAGTGAGATTTTCAAATGCACGCTTGGTGCCGCCCCTCGAGTTGAGTCATTTACATTACTCGAACCCAGACCCTTAATCGTTCAGGATTTGGGTCTGGATTTTTCCAGGCTAGTTCTGGTGCGCACCAATGACAGTTTATGAAGTTGCGCACCAGTAACGTATTTTTATGTTCCTAGTGTAATGTTAACTTCTCTCTACCAATCAGATGCTCCGAGTATAGGTGAAAATTTAAGCAAATGAAGCTAGTGATTGGCGAATGGTGATTACGGTATTTAAACAGCATGAAATGGGAAGAATATCTTCTTTGTCGCGCTTTCAAAATAAAAGTTCCAAATGTACAGTTTTTGTCGCTGCGGTATGCTACTTTTTTGGGTGGGACACATGCAGCATTTTCCAATATTGGGGGGGACAGGTCCCCGTCCCCCCCCCAGTTCCTATGGCAATGGTTACTGTTAACAGCAACATGCCATTCGAGCATAGCTTGTAGCATATGTGACCGGATGAGGGCAGGGGAGAAAAGTTGCATTTGACAGTTGTATTCACATTAAACACTTTGTTTTTTCTGGATTATGGTACTTATCTAAAGCAGCGATACTCACTGCTCCTGCGAGCCGCCATTCTGTAGGTTTTTGTTCCAATCCTAATTTAGCACAAGGGACACTTACTCATTACCAGGATGAAACTCTAACTCAGGGTAGTCACAACTGGGGTTGGACGGAACATTTATGGAATGGCAACTCGCGGGAGCAGGAATGAGTATCGCTAAGTATTATTGTCCTACCATTATTTCAGTCAATGCGGCTGTATGTTTTACTCAGCCTGGTATTGTTTGTAGTAACGTACAGGTAGATGGCAGTAACTACATTGGAAGTTACACAGCTCCCATTCAGTGCAAGCAACTGAATCTTCAACACATTTTTTCAACTACTTATTGGAATGGTTACAAGAAGTGTTGAGATTGTGTTTACAACGTAATGCAGCAATAAAAGGGCAAACTGGAACAAGGATTGACACTAAAATATAGCCAATTATACTTATCACACAGAGGGAATTAGAAATAAAGGCCTGCCTCTAACAAAAGCCTGCTTCAAATAAAAGCCACCTTCTGCAGTAGAGGTAAATACATTTTTATTTGAGGAAATACAGTAATCATCTTCTTGGCTGGAGATGGTTGAAAGCAAAAACATTTCATTGTCCCACTCTTTACTCCATCAAAAAGTGTCTGACTCCCATTAAGAGCTTGTCAACCCTGGTGGAAAGTAACAAAACAGCGGCTAGAAAAATTCTACCAATGAGGTTGGGCAGGAGCCCTTCCCATATTTCTTCCTCACTGTATTCCAGATCAAATGTATGGTTTGATATTACCAATCAATAATACTTGATCAAAGTTGAAATCGTTTAGGTCTTCAGGTATTTCCTCACTTGCACTCACCATTGTTGAAGATCCAGCTCTTGTTATGTAGCTATTTACGGAATTAAACAATGCATAGTATTCCTGCACGAAGTACACACTTTCAGTATCTAATCAACAAGAATCAGGGTCGTGACGACGAGATAGGAATACAACTGAGCACTGACCACTGTAGTTTTAAAGAGCAACTCAGTGACAAACTATGACAGTATAATGAATGGACAAACAAAAAAACATTTATTCCTATGGAGAGCAAGTGAAGTCAATTAGAAGCACTTTTTCTGTGGTAGCCGAGCATACTGCGCAGCCTCACGCTGAGCGTGACAATGTAGATGTGACGTGAGCGTATGAGCAGGAGCAACATTTGGTAAATACAGTGGGTATAGAAAAGAATCACCCTCCTGTAAAATAATCACATAGTTGGAAAAGTATTTTGTTGAACCACCTTTTGCTTTAATTACAGCCTTTAATCTGTTGGGTTATGTGTCTACTAACTTTGCACATCTAGACGTTACAATATTTGACCACTCTTCTTTGCAGAACTCCTCAAGTTCAGTTAAATTTGATGGTGACCGTTTGTGGACTGCTGTCTTCAAGTCATTCCACAGATTTTCAATGGGGTTTAAGTCTGGGCTCTGACTAGGCCATGCAAGGTCATTCACCTTTAACCACTGTGTGGTCAGTTTTGCTGTGTGCTTTGGGTCATTGTCATGTTGGAAGGTAAATCTTATTCTCATTGACAACTTTCTGGCAAAGAGCAGCAGGTTTTCCTCAAGAATTTAACAGAATTTTGCCCCATCCATTTTTTTTTCTATCCTGACAAGTGCTCCAGTCCCTGCTGCAGAGAAACAACCCCATAACATGATATAACCACCTCCATGCTTTACTGTAGGAATGGTGTAATTTAGATATTGAGCTGTATTTGATTTTCCCCAGGCATATTGCTTGTCGTTGAGGCCATACAATTCCATTTTAGTCTCATCTGACCATAACACCTTTTTTCGCGTGGCCTTAGAATCTTCAAGGTGCGTTTTGGCAAAGCTCAGTCGTGACTACATGTGGCCTTTCTTGAGGAGTGGCTTTTTTCTTGCAACCCAAGCCACATTTGTGAAGAATTTGTGATATTATTTTCAAATGCACACAATGACCACTGTTTGTCCTGCAACTGCTTTAGCCTCTCTGACCAGTTTCCTCCTGGCTCTTTCATCCAGTTTGGAGCGACGTCCTGACCCAAGGATGGTCTGTGTTGTACCAAATACCTTCCACTTCTTAATAATGGACTTCACTGTGCTTCTAGGCACTGATAAAGCCTTTGAACTTGTTTTGTATCCATCTCCTGACTTGTGCCTGTCCACAACTTTATCCCGTAGATCTTTTGACAATGCCTTGCCACCCATAGTTGATTGTTGTCTTCAGTTGTACTACCAAGGACTAAAATGCTTCAGGAAAAGCTTGTTTCATGCTGAGCTAATCAAAATGACCACAGCTGATTACAGTTGAAAGTCAATTGGCTTTGTGTGCTATTGAGAAGGTGATTGACTACACCTGATTGTGTTTACAAGTCATTTTTGGGAGGCGGGTGATTCTTTTTCCAACTCAGGGATTCTGTTTTTAATTTGTAATTTCTTTTTTCTGACAAATTGGTATTATATCTTTCACTTGGCTGTTATGAGTTGTACATACAGCTGAATGAAACAAAAACTGTATCTGTCCGTTTTCATTTCAGGCTGCAGAGCAACAAAATGTGATTATTTTACAGGGGGATGATTCTTTTCTATACCCACTGTATTCTGATTAGTTATTTTGTCATTTTGACTGAATGCCTCCATATCCCGCCGTTTGCCTGCGAGCTTCTCCTTGGCTTTATGGTAATTTCTCAACTGTGCGACAGTAAGTCGCATGGTTATGACACAATAGTTAGTAGCATATTTTCACAAAAATGGCTGCTACGGGGCCATAACGTGACATACAAGGTAATGGAGCTTTTATAAATTGTCCTGTTTCTTTAGAAAGAAGCAATGGGCAAATAAAGTATTTAAATGTTTTAGATGTACATTTATTTGCTGTCAAAGTGACCCCTAAAATGAATGTGAGTCCATGGAATGCTAACGTGAGGTGATAGCCAGGTAGCATCAGAATCCACCCAGGGCTGCTTCAACTTACGGGTCTAAGCCTACCCCTTTGGAAGTAAACAGTGGTCAGTTTGTGAGCTTCAGAACACGTTGAACATGTGTTTTTTTACTAGGGTGTCAGAAATATGACGTGGAAAATGATTTTGAGGTGTTTCATGGTTGGAGTGTTCCTATAAGAGTTAGCAGGGTTTACGATGATATGAATATATGTTGGGGTTGACATCCATACAAGCACCATACTCATAAATTTACTTCCAACAAAGTGTTTAAAGAACATATTAGTAATAGCCTAAATATCAGGGAATTTTGCTCAGGGTGAGTGGTAGTGTTCAACCTTGACACATGTGCATCACCCTCGAGGCAATGTTTTTAAAACAGAAATTATCTATTAATATTTCCAATTAGAATTTGATTCAATATGACACAGTTATTGTTAATTCTTTAGTCATTGCGAACATTAGATTCACATACAGTAATGTACAGTATGTACTGTCAGTGGGCTGACTGGATCAAGACTGGACCAGAATCTGTTTAAATTAGGTCCTAAAGACAGATGATGAACTGTTGAAATGCTCCTTAACCAAAGCATCTGTTAAATAACTCAAATCCAAGTAATGTACACAACGTGCAATTACAAATGCACATACACAGTTAAAAATTTGAAAATCAAGTAAACAGACTTTTTTACACTCCAGGTATATCGGTGGAGTGTGTGTAGGAGGGAAGAGAGTGTATGCAGGATAGTGTGAGTGATGTTTCTATTGAGTGTGTGGGAGATCCAAGATACTGATCAAGGTTCAGTTAGTTTAACAGTCTGATGCTCGAAAGTAGAAGCTTTTTTTATTCCTAGCAATGCTCTTGAACTGTGGTTGCTCTATGTCAGAAGCACAGAAATGCTTTGCCTCCAGGATATTTCTGACCTCCATAGAAAAAATATTGGAAAGAAGGCAGCAAATAAAATTACATTACATTACATAAAATCCAACTGATATTTTGACTTCTGGTGCAACTGAAGTTGGCTACCAGACCTTGTATTGCTCAAGATCAGAACATGAGATTCTTTACCATGCAGGCTCAGGATTTGATCCAGCAACCTTTCAACTGCTAAAGAGATGCTCAAATATCTCTAAAGCACTGTATTCAGCTCTTCTGACATTGTTTTGTTACAGTTGCAGGCGCGTGTTTTCCCAACATACAAACCAAGCAATCGCTTGGGGCCCCGCAGTGAAGGGGGCCCCCTGCTGCCCATAAGCAGACATTGCAAGAGAATGATTTTTGCCATAAAAACATGAAAAATATATAAAAATATATTACAATTATTTAATTTGCTTACACTTTAAAATGTATTAAGACCACACACACCATGCCTGCACATCACTGGGTCTATTAATTTAACACACTTTGTGACACTTCTGAGCTAATGTAAATAGCCAACTGACAGACAGTACTAGCTAGCTTCAGTCAGTCAGAAAAAAGTAATGCACAATAAAACAAACATCCAAGTGGGGCTCAAAAATGAAAAAAGGTTAAAGAAACAAAAACTCAACAGGAACATTTGCAAAAGGTAATGAGTTTCTTCAGAAGCCCTTTTGAAAAGGAATCGGATGGAGATACTGCCGGTAATTATGCAACTTATGCACAAGTTGTAGAAGCGCAATTAGCAGCACAGACCTACCCGATAATGCTACAGCGGCTAGCTCGGAGGCTGCACCCGTCACAGAGCTTGAGAGATCGCCTGATAACGTACCTGAAAATGCAGGTTTGGTGAGTGAAAGTTGTAAAAATGTCATTCTCTCAGACAACCCAGCGCTTTGGACACACAGGCTTACTGAATACGAGAGACGTCAAAAGGTGTCCAGTTCAAACTAAGGGTTATGACTTCCCACAAAACGATGATAAGTTCCACGTTGCTTTACCGAAAAAAACATTATTAAATGAAAATTGAAAAACAGAGAAGAAATACTCCGTAACTGGTTAGTTTATTCTATGAGCAGTGAGTGTTTAGTTGTTGCTGCAAGCTCTTCGCTGCTCAGTGTACATGTTGTCCCTCTTTTAGTGGCTTTTGATTGTGTGTGAATATTCATAGCCACTTGAAAGAGCATGAAAAGGGCAGATTGCATCGTGCCAATATGGAACAATGGCGTGAATTAATAAAACAAATTACAACAGGCCAAATCATTGACAGTGCCAGTCAGGAAATACAGTCTCTGGGAGAACAGCACTGTAGGGCTGTATTAAGCAGATTAATTGCTATTGTTTGCCATTTAGCAGAAAGAAACCAGGCGGTGAGGACACTGAAAAACATTTTGAGAAAAAAATTGCAATTTTCTGGGACAGATAGAGCTGTTAGCACAGTTTGATCCATTAATGAATGATCATCTAAAAAGGATTGACAAAAAAAAGATCACTACTTGAGTAACAATCCAAAACGAGCTTTTTGCATTAGTTGGACAGAAAACATCTGATGCAATTGTGCACAATGTGAAAAGCACCAAGTATTTTGCAGTCATAATGGATTGTACCCCTGATATTAGCCACACAGAACAACTATCATTGGTGCTATGTATTCCGAACTGTGTGTCATCGGTATGGGCCTCCATCTTAGAGCACTTTGTTGGCTTCATCAGCATTGCTGATACCACAGGAAAAGGCCTGTGTAATACTCTCATTGAACAGCTTAAAGACATGACATTGAACATTGCAGACTGTCGTGGGCAATCCTATGATAATGGGAGTAACATGATGGGACACAAGCAGGTTGTCGAGGCAAGAGTTCTTGAACTGAACAAGAAGGCAGTGTGTGTTCCTACAGCAGTCACACACCCAACCTCGTTGTGGCTGATGCAGCAAAGTCATCAGTTCTCTCTTTGAGCGTGCTTGGTATTCTTCAGCACCATTACATCCTCTTCCGCTCTTCAATACTGTGCTGGTCAATACTACTACGTCATGTAAAGCTGACAGTGAAAAGCCTGTCATCAAGATGGGAGTGTCACATTGACATCGTAAAAGCACTTCGCTACCAAATGCCAGAAGTTGTGGAGGCCTAAACAGAACTCAGTGAACAAGCAGCAGAGAAGAAGGATAGAAAGACAAGGGCCCTCATTTATGAAACGTGCGTACGACCTAAAACAGGCGTACGACGGGCGTACGGCGATTCTTACGCAAAGCAAGGGATTTATCAATTTGAACGTGATCGTAGGCTGCGATAAAATCTCACGTCTGGTCTGACTTCGTGTACGCAAATTCTATAGTGTGACTAGCCGTGTTCATGGTATAACCACCTT
>JACXGM010032472.1:0-12618 GCA_016801145.1 Umbra pygmaea | reverse complement strand
TCCACTGCATTAGTGTTGTTATCAGATTTTTATGTACATCTTGTCATAGAGATGAGCGAAATAAAATGAACACGTAATTTAATGAAACAAGACCCATTGGTGTCTGGTTTAACGTTAATGAGTGATGAAACACCTGCTCTGGTGAACCATTTAACGTTGAATAATACAGTCAGAGTTAGTTTTTTCTACCTGAAGAAAACGTTGTCTTTCCCCTATATTTTTTTCTTGGGGGGGGGGGGGCTTTATAAAATGTGTCACCTTTTTCAGCCCTTCTGAGTTTGCAGGTATGCAAGTTATATCTATTTAGATAACGTTACGTAGCTATTAACTACGCAAAGACAAAACTGCAATTTAAATTAGTTAAATTAAACTAACCTGTAAAGTACAGATGAAGTCCAATCCGCTGTCAAATAACTCGTTTGATGAACAGCTTTGTCACGTTACATTTGTTGTTACCGGAAAAACACATTCTTCTTTCCTTCCGCTTCAAGACTTTCTTCTCTCCCCCTGGTCCTTCTTCCCCACTTTCGTTGACCTTTTTCCCCCCACTTTTTGATTGGCTCAGAGTTAGCGACTAGCGTCTGGCGTCTCGTAGCGATTCAACATGTTGAATCGCCAGGAATCTCTAGATGCTAGTCGCTATCAGTGAGTGGTGGGGATTAACACAGTAGGTAGCGAGATACTGATCGGACGTAAACTGGTCGCTAACCCTAAAATCGCCAGGAGTTGCCGCAGTGAGCAGAAGCCATTAGGCTGCAAAAACAAATACATCAGAGAGATGGCAGGAACATTATGAGTGGCCAAATCCAATGGTTTGGTACATTCTGAGAAACAAAGAACACACTGGTGAGTTCTGGAACACAAAAAGGCCTGCGATGTCCAAGGAAGAAAACAGTTGTGGTTCATTTTAGGATTATTTCCAGAAAAACCCTTCAGATTGTCCTGCCAAGTGAAGAATAAACTCCAGGAGGAAGGCATATCATCAAATTCTACCAAGGAGAAGCCTCCACGAGAGGAAATACAGAGGGTTTACCACAAGTTGCAAACCATTCAGAAGCCTCAAGGATAGAAAGGCCAGATTAGACTTTGCCAGACTTCTACAAAAGCCAGCCCAGGTCTGGAACAGCATTCTTTGGACAGCTGAAACTAAGATCAACCTGTACTAGAATAATGGGAAGGAAAAAGTATTTTGAAGACTTGGAACGGCTCATGATCCGAAGCATATTGAATCTGTAAAACACAGGATGGCATGGGCATAAATGGCTTCCAATGGCACTTGGTCACTCGTGTTTATTGATGACGTGACAGAATACAGAAGCAGCCGTATGACTTCTGAAGTGTATAAGGACATATTATATTTCAGTGAAGTTGATTGGAATGGGCTTCACTTTAAATATGAACAATGACCCAAAATTATTAAAACTGTGTCAGTGTCTAAGTATTTTCTAAAATACTTATTTTCTAAAAAAGTAAGTGTCCTGGTGCCAAGGTGAAAAATAAATGATATATAATCTCCTACGTAGGATTTATAATCTCCTACGTAGGACATTTTATCTCCTACGTAGGAGTTTTTATTTCCTACGTAGGGCTTTTTATCTCCTACGTAGGAGTTTTTTATCTCTTACGTAGAAGTTTTTTTCTCCTACGTCGGAGTTTTTATCTCCTACATCGGCCAGTTACAGTCCTGAACCAAATAAAACAAGTGACAGTAGGCTGAAATAAAATATCTGTTGCATCCACAGGCTGGCCCGGCCATCAAATGGAGAGAGAGAGCGCCAGAGATGAGGAGAAAGAAACCGAGAGTGAGTGACGGACGCATTCCATCCCCCCCGCAGGCCGCTTCTTCCCAAAGTCTGAGGCAGAATTTTTGTCCCAGTACATCCCTGGAGCTGCCTATTGTTAAATGAAAACGTTTCGCCTATGATTATTGAACCGCAAAACCGCAAATCTTGCAATTTCTTTCTAACTTTACTTAAGTAAAATGTCCTACGTAGGAGATAAAAATTGCTACGTAGGAGATAAAAAGTACTAGGAGGAGATTGCAGTACGACAGGGCTAAACTGTAAAAAAGATCCTGGTCTCAGCTCGACTCACCTGGCGGACCATTGCTATTGCACTTTGTGTCCTACTTCCGGTGTGAGAACGCTACGCGCATGTGCTGTCGCTTCACGCTGGTTCCTGTTTGTATGTTGTTGTTACATCTGTTTTCTGGATATGTTTTTTCTTGGAATCGACCTCTGGATTGTTCATTGGACTATCTTCATTCCCGAAATACTTCTTGGATTATTTACTGGACAATTTTACACGATCAAAAGTTTTTGGAGAACTGACCTGGCGGCTTACTGGACTATTTCACAAGCTCAAATGTTTTTGGATTACTGACCTGGCTGTTTCTGTGATCCTGTCACACAGTTCGGCTTTGAGCCCTCTCCATTTCTATCCTCTTATAGGAGTAAAGCATCAGTGCTAAATGACATAATCACTGACACAAACTTGGACATGCTACTTTTAACGGAAACCTGGCAGATTCCTAATGACTATTTCAACCTGAACCTCCTAACTCCACCTGGGTACATCTATTTCTCTCAACCGCGTCTTCATCGTAGAGGTGGAGGGCTGGCTGTAGTTTGCCGTGGGACTATTAAAATTTCCAAGATCGAGTTTCATGATGTTTCAGCATTTGAATACCTGGTGTTGAAAATGACTGGCCAAACGCCATTGGCTGTAATATTAATTTATCGACCTCCAAAATGTTCCTCTGACTTTTTCTCTGAAATTAGTGCATTGCTTACTCTTGTCTGTGGCAGTTATTCATCTGTTATTCTGCTTGGTGATTTTAATATACATGAAAAAACTGCACAATGCAATGAATTGATGTCTGTACTGGACTGTTTCAACTTAACTCAACATGTAACTTTTGCTACTCATTCCAGGGGTCATATATTGGATCTCATATGTACATTTGGATTAACCAACATCATTGTTAACGGCTCTGATTTTGCTTTCTCAGATCATAAACTCATAAGCTTTAGTTGTAGCTTTCCAATATCTATAACATCACTGAAGAAAATGTTGACTTATGAACTGTCCCTCAGAAATCTGTTCTATATACGCTTTGTCTCAAATACTTGAGATGCATGCTCCTATTAAAACTAGACTGGTTCCATCTCCTCGTGCCTCACCCTGGTTCACTCCTGCACTACAACACTTGCTTAAGTACCATACAGCCTTAACGGTGCAAGCAGTGTTGTAGTACTCAAGACCACTTTTTGATGGTCTCTGTCTCGTCTCGGTCTCGACCGCATTTGTACTCGATCTTGTCTCGGTCTCGGACATTGAGGACTCAGGACTTTTTTTCAAGACCAGTCAAGACCATAACTTTGGAAATATCACTAAATTGCCAGTATATTGTCTATATATTGTCAGTATATTGTCAGTATATTTATTTTTTTGTTAACATCTTTGCTTTTATTGGATATAAAACGTACTGATGCAAATCCAAGCAATAACGTGACTCATGGCTAATTATGTGTTTTTGTTACCGCTGTCACCCATCCCCGCCCCCTTTCACTCGCACTCCCAAGAAAGTGAGCTCTATTTGTCTGGGAGTGGGAGAAGATGTCTGCAAAATCTTCAGTAATACAATTCGGCTACAAAAATCATAAAGAATATATTTGTAAAACAACATCCAGAAGAAAGCATACAGCTTCTTGTAAATACTGCAGTGCTTCGATTTCAGAGACGGTGGGGACTACGTCAAGCTTTTATCGTTACTTAGAAAGGAAGCACAAAGAAGGTAAGCTATAAGAGTGATGTTTAGCAAAGCTGGCTAACGTTAGCAACCTGCCTCGGATGGGGATTGAAAACCGGTTCCACTCGAGAAGTGTGAATTTTTGTCCCACCATAGTCTTATTTGATCGATGAGTAATGTAGACAAACTGCTGCGCGTGTGTAGCTAATGTTAAGTTACATCGACCATAGCTACAGCTATGGATACAGCTCCCGACATTAAAGCTACGCGCCGAGGTGATGCTCCCTCGTTTGTGTAATGCTACACTCTCAGGCAGGGGAAACAACAGCACTTATATAAATCTTAAGGCAATTTATTAATAATAAAAGGCAACAGCACATAACAATGTCCAAGGCAGAATAACTGTATCAACGGAGCAGGGTTAGACCAGAATATCAATAACCGGGGTTGGCAAAGGTACAGGGGATAATCCAAGACAGAATAAATACGTAAACAAAGCTAAGGTCAGACCGGTGTAACAAGACAAGAATATAATGCTCAGTAGAGAATTAAAACAATACTCACAATACCTCGCAAAGAGGCAAGGAGAGGAGTGTGACTTAAATACTGTGTAGAGTGAGCAGGTGCGGTGAATTAGGATAATTGAGTCCGGGTATGGGGAATGTAGTTCTGAGGAGGCATGACTAGGGAAGCTGTAGTCCACAGGAAGTAGAACTGGGGAATGGGAATTGTAGTTCTGAGCAACATAAACCAAGGAAGTGGCCGTTTTCTGGGAAGGAGAACTGGGAATCGTTACAGTTTGGGTGAGAGAGCTAACCTAGAAATATGAGCATAGAGTGGAGAGACTGAGTAATGCGCCTCAAATTATATTAGAAATGACTAAATTAAATAGGTTATTATATGAGAAATGACTAAATTAAATAGGTTATTGTATGAGAAATGACTAAATTAAATAGGTTATTGTATGAGAAATGACTAAATTAAATAGGTTATTGTATGAGAAATGACTAAATTAAATAGGTTTTTATATGAGAAATGACTAAATTAAATAGGTTATTATATGAGAAATTACTAAATTAAATAAGTTATTGTATGAGAAATGACTAAATTAAATAGGTTATTGTATGAGAAATGACTAAATTAAATAGGTTATTGTATGAGAAATGACTAAATTAAATAGGTTATTGTATGAGAAATGACTAAATTAAATAGGTTATTATATGAGTAATGACTAAATGAAATAGGTTATTATATGAGAAATGACTAAATTAAATAGGTTATTGTATGAGAAATGACTAGATTAAATAGGTTATGGTATGGCACATGGCACGTTACTTTCAGAGAGCTAATTTTTAACTTCCAATTTACAGTTGCAGATCAAATATATTACTTTTTACCAGCACACACTCTCTGGCTCATACCATATCAATCATTTAACTTTCTTGTTTGCCTATTTGAAAAATGTGATGGCCAAAATACCATTGATTTATTTTGTGTTTACTTTTGGATGAAACGGCTCCCAATTAAATCAATTTTGTACTTTTATAAATCACATGCAGTTAGGCCACTGACTTTCTGACCTCTTTGTATTAGATATATTTTGTTGCTTTGATTACACATTAAAGCTATAAAAAACTTTTACTTACAATAGTTGTTCCTAAACATCAACATTTCACATAGAATTACTGTATTCATTACAATACACAGCTTTTCTACATTTTAAACATTTTACACATTTAGCTATGTGGATTTGAAAAAAAAAAGATTGTTGTTGGTTTAAAAACAACATAACTTTATGTATTGTTGATAAAAGTGATGATCACCTACAGAGGCGGATTAAGGTGGTCCGGGGCCCCTAGGCTTCTCTTTGTGTGAGGCCCCTCCCCTAATCATTGTGCTTTACTGGAAAAATGTATTTAGTGCCATACATGTTCCACACGCAAATATGGTGAACTGGCATACACACACATTGAGACAGCCAACATTACAGTGTTTTTTTTACATTGCTTCAAGTGGTGGACCACAACAGTAAGACAATTACCACCACACCACATAGATAAACTGAGAAATTGAACATTACAGACAAAACACAAATACAAACAAGCATAAGGCCCAGTGCTTAGAATCAGCCCTTTAATTATGATCAAGAAACACTACAACCAAAACTAACATCAACAAAGATGTAAGTTAAAAAAAAACCCAGATATAACCCTCTGCCTCAACAGCCCCAAAACAATCACAATGGAAATGTAACGACACTGAACAAAAATATAAACGCAACACTTTTGTTTTTGCCCCATTTATCATGAGCTGAACTCAACGATCTAAGAATTCTTCTATGTAAACAAAAGGCCCATTTCTCGCAATTATTCTTCACAAATCTGTCTAAATCTGTTTTAGTGAGCACTTCTCTTTTGCTGAGATAATCCATCCACCTCACAGGTGTGGCATAACAAGATGCTGATTAGACAGCATGATTATTGCACAGGTGTGCCTTAGCCTGGCCACAATAAAAGCCCACTCTAAAATGTGCAGTTTCATCACACAGCACAATGCCACAGATGTTGTAAGGTTTGGGGGAGCAAAACTGTTGATGAAGCAAAGCTGTTGGTAGATTCAGCACCATGGCCAGCTCCACAGCTTACTAAATTGCAATTCAATTGCAAAATAAGCAATTAATTAGGCTGTGGAGCTGGCTGATAACTGCACATTTTAGAGTGGCCTTAACAAGGTCTCTTTACGACCTCCTGCACATAGGTCTCTGATTACTGTAAAATATCAATGACAATCACAGTTACTTCTGAAATTCATACTTTAGGGTGTAATTTGTGGAGGTTTACTCACACATCTCTCCATTCTTTGGAGCTTCTGGAGTCTTTCGGCATATGGATGTTCCTCCAGCTGTTGCTAAAATGCATGTTTGTGTGCAGTGTATGGGTTGCAATAAACACTCAGTGACACACTCTCTCTCTTCACTATGTATTCTGGCTCTCAATCGTCCATCTACTATCCGACCTACTCAACAACCCACAAAATTGAGACTATAAACACCTGAGTTGATTGTCTACTCCTCACCCCTGATTTTAGTTGCTACACCTGCGCATCCAACTTCCCTAAGTGCTAAATAATTACATTCATGTTTAATTTGGATGAAAGTACAGATAAATCTTAAGAAATTATTGAGTACCATAGTACTGCCCAGGAATAATATGTTTTCATTACGCTTTTTTGTCTTTAAATAATTCAAGTTCAAAGTCTAAAGTATTTATTGTCACATGAACCAAACGATTCAGAATTGTTCATAACTTCGTAGGAACAGCTGAAGAGAGCCACTAAATATGGGAGTGAGGAAGAGAAGGGATGACATGCAGCAAATTGTTCTTTCCTATAGTCAAAGTATTGGGTCAATGGATTTTCTATTGTAACATGACCTAGAGCTTGCATTGCATATTGAATTTGAATTTGTCCACAATGTTGACGTGTGGAAACTTTGGTTTTGTTCTTTACACCACAACTGTTGTGTTGCCAAAGTTAAGGAATATCTCTTTGTAGGTCTAAATCAGATGTGGGCAATTATTTTTGCTTGAGGGCCACATTGAGCTTTTGAAACCAAGTGAAGGGACGCATTTTATAGCGATGCATGAAAAGTAGGAAATGTTAGTTAATTAAATTGACACCGCCCCCCACACAGTTACATGCGTATCCTACTTTTGTTACACCATTTCCTTGTTTGACTGTAATGTTTTTAGTTTACCAAATATAGTCAGTGAGAAGTACCCAACTTTGTGACGCGATATCTCCGGCTGTCATTAATCCACATGGACGAACCACTCCTCATTATTTGCATTGGCATTATTTTATCAGCGGAACCCCCTCTTTCCAACCATATTGGTACCATGATGTCCTACATCATTGCAGCGTTGCTATTTTGTCATTTTCACGTCCTACTTCATGTCTGTAATGTGTTTAGTAAAAAAGGCAAAAGTAAAAAAACATGACCGACTTCGAGGCGCGATAGCGCCGGTTCTCATAAACCCACATGGATGAGCCAACACTCATTTGTTTCGGCTGATCTTCATCTTTCCAACGTTACCAAGCGTTAGTTGCTAGCATATACGGTTCGCGAGATAATCGCGATACAATCGCGGGAGTCGGTGGAGGGCAAAAACGCCCGGCGGGCCGCAGTTGACCAACTCTGGTGTAAATGACATGAGCATAGCCTACAACCGATGGTACAGTAGGTACAGATGCTTTAGTTGATTTCGCCTGTATTTAACTGTAAGCAAAATACAAATGGTACGTTACACAAACATAGCCACATAAGTTGTGTTAACTCACCCTTAACGAAGTGATCACTACACACACGGGCAGTTTCAATTCTATTACTCCCGACGGTAGACGTAGGTTTGCAAGCCATTTTTTTAGGCGTTTTTCTGGCATTTTTCCCCCTTATGAACAACAACCTTTGGTACACAAAAAAAACTCCTTGTGGTTTCTCGGTTTGATCGATTTGAGCAACCATATACGACGCAAAACATAGGCATTTTTTAGTTTGTTATAGTGCTTCCTAAATGTAGCAAATCACTTCATGCCCTCCATCTGTATTTCGCGCCATGGCAACGCAGTGACTTGACGTCATATGCAAACAAGCTATTAGGGTCTTTTTTATTCGCGCTGCAGTAAATTTAAAATAAACAAAATTTGGTTGGCCAATCCGAGGCCCCTGCACACGTGGGGCCCCTAGGCTGCAGCCTACGCAAGCCTGTGCATTAATCCGCGTCTGGTCACCTAGGAGTATTGAATACAGATGGTAAAGTTTATTTCAGCTTTGAGTGTTTAATATCTAGTTGTTTTTTTATGGGAATGTGGATATTTCAGATCAATTTGAGATGCTCTTTTGATCATGTTTCACATTTTATTGTGTCTTGTAGTGTGGGGCGCTGGTCTTGGTCTTGACTCGGTGTCGGCCTCCCTCAGTCTTGGTCTCGGCTTAGTCTCGGCCCCTCAAAGTCTTGGCCTTGTCTCGGTCTTGATAAACTCTGGTCTTGGGTTAGGTGGTCTTGACTACAACCCTGGGTGCAAGATCCTCTTATTACACCTATATCATTAGGAATTCTAAGTGCAGGCCCAAAGCACTCTTTGCAATGGTTAACAAACGCGCTAATCCACAGCTATATGTTATTTCGGGCTCTGTGGGGCTTGTAAATAGCTTTTCTCAATTTTTTTCTGATAAACTGAAGTCAATCACTGCATCCATTACCAAAACCACTTCGCATACAAGTGACTCACATGTTCATTTAACTTTAACTGATTCCGCTCACTCAACAAACTCTCTCTCTGCTTTCTCACTAACAACTTCTGCTGCCATAAGTGATCTAATTGTGAGATCAAATTCCACATCCTGCCGGCACGATCCTACACCTACTGTTTTGCTTCAGCTGTGCACGTGAGGTTGCACCCTTCATAACACATATGATAAACTGTAGTTTGGCATCTGGTGTTGTCCCAGCTGAACTAAAAATGGCTGCGGTGACTCCCAAATCAGGCCTAGACCATCTAAATATGGACAATTACAGACCAATATCCAACTTAACGTTCTTAAGCAAAGTCCTTGAAAGGGTTGTTGCTTCAAAGCTGAGATCACATTTGGATGTTAATAGTCTTTTTGAACCTTTTCAGTCTGGATTTCGCCCATCACATAGCACTGAAACTGCCCTTCTTCGAGTGGTTAAAGACATTCTTGTGTCCATGGATTCAGGGCTGATAAACATTTTGATGCTCCTTTATTTAAGCGCTGCTTTTGACACAGTCTGCCATGAAATAATGATCTCTAGACTTTCTGATATTGGCATCACTGGCTCTGCTCTTTCCTGGCTCACTTCCTATATCAGTGACAGAAAGTATTATATTACTATACAAAGGCTTAGATCTGCCACTGCTTCACTTACACAGGGTGTCCCTCAAGGTTCGGTTCTTGGCCCATTATTGTTCATTATCTACATATATCCTCTTGGTGACATTATACGCAGGCATGGACTTAAATTCCACTGCTATGCTGATGAAATTCAAATCTATCTTAGCACCAGCTCTGATAGGCCATCTTTGCCTGACTCACTCACTGTATTTATCAGGGACATCAAGCATTGGATGTCCCTCAATTTCCTCAAGTTAAATGACAAGAAAACCGAGATAATAGTGATTGGCTCTACTGCCTTAGTCAAAAGGATGGACCAGTCATTTGATATTGATGGAATTCACAATAAGCCTTCGTCATCAATTCATAACCTTGGTGTCATATTCGTTTTAACTCCATCTTTTGGCTCTCACATCTCTTCACTTGTTAAAAACGTTTTTTTACATTTTCGTAACATTGCTCGTCTACGATCCTCTCTCGCTTTAGCTGATGCTGAAACTTTAATTCATGCATTAATCACATCATGCCTGGACTATTGCAATGACTTATTTCTTGGTCTTCCCAAAAAACTCATTGCAAGCTTACAGTACGTTCAAAACTCTGCAGCTAGAGTGGTCCCCTCGACTAGGCGCTCTGCTCATGTTACACCTTTACTTCCTGAACTTCACTGACTACCTGTGGCATCACGCATCCACTTTAAGGTATCGCTGCTAACATTTAAAGCATTAAATGGTCTTGCCCCTCAATATCTGTCTGACTTACTCTACCCTTATTGCCCTGCCCGGTCCCTTAGATCAGCTGAACTTGGTTTATTGTCCTTCCCTCGTTTCCGGTTGTCTACTGTAGGTGGAAGGTCATTTAGTGTTAATGCTCCTAAATTATGGAACTCGCTACCTCTCACACTACGTAATACCTCATCCATGGCTATATTCAAGACCCAGTTAAAAACATATCTATTTAAAGCCCATCTTTCAAGTTGAAGATCCCTGTGAATGAACATTAGATAAATAGTGTAGGAACTCGATTTGCATGAAGAAAGTAATCATAAATGTGCATTAAAAAAGTTTTTTTAAATAGATTGTGAGTAAAATTACTTCCGCTGTCAAAAACGCTCTGATCGGACGTGACGTAACGGCCAGTAAATCTCATTTCTTCACAATGGAGTCAGACAGTGAAGAGGTTGCAGTAGGGGTTAATGTCAACGCTTACAATGGGCCATTGCCGTATAATTATGAGCCGCCTAGGCGAGAGAGGGGTCAGGTCGAGTTAAGGGGAAGGGTAAATGGACAGAGGAGAGAGATAGAGTTGTGGTGTGAGGAGAATCGGTGGAGAATTGGGCAGGTGTCTTGGTGAGTGACCACAGGCTATAGCTAATTGTGGCTAAGGTTGTCTCCATGTTTATCACATTGCAGTATCTTAAATAAATCATATTTAACAATATTGCTGTTGACTTTGTTGTTTTTCAAGCATCCATGTAGATTGTCACCATCTATGCCAGCAACATGTGTCTTAGCGTTTGGGCCGTATATCTGAACAACATAACCGGCCAGCTGGAATTCCGAACTTAGCCGGCTGTTATACTACTCCCCTCCTAGTTCCGACGGACATTATGTAAATGAGCTCGCATGTACTGCAGAATATGTGTATGAAAGAAATTAGTGTTCCGGTTAAGACGGCAATATGCTGTTCATGTAAATATAGTAATTGTTACAAAGCTATTTTGTCACGTGGAGGGATACTGGGTGTAAGGCATGCAGATGAATCTGTGAGTTTTATCTTTGCACATTTTGTTTAACAGGTGCTTGTGTGGTAGATGTGAGGCTATGCCATCAGCAGTGGAGAGTGTGTGCTGTAGGGAGGTCGACGCCTATTGGTCCCTTGTCCAAAACCTAGATCCCCCAGAAAACATTACCTGCCTCACACTCCATCCAGGGTTTGTCAGCATCAATGACTTCAGACAGGACCATGGCCCTCTCCAAGCCAGCCGACCAGAGCATGTTTTGAGCAAAAATTATTACACAGTGGAATTTAAAGAACCAGCATTTCTACACCAAAATGATAAATTCTGTTAAGCAGGTTTTTAAACTCGGTGTTTTCCAAATACTTACTATAAAACAACTTTGGTGTTGTGTAGTACAGTGGAATATCAGCCAACAGGACATGCAATATTTACAATTGGAATTGTTTACT
This sequence comes from Umbra pygmaea, assembly GCA_016801145.1. Classification (NCBI taxonomy): domain Eukaryota; kingdom Metazoa; phylum Chordata; class Actinopteri; order Esociformes; family Umbridae; genus Umbra; species Umbra pygmaea. The sequence continues at coordinate 763 of JACXGM010032472.1, read as the reverse complement.
ATAAAAACATGGTATGATCAAAATGTAATTAGTCCCCAATCTCCACCACAGGCAGTTCCGATACACAGCATACAGGCAGGTTTTCCGCTGGGCGTGCGGAATACTAGGCAGGGACATTAGGAAAGCCATACCTTCATGTGTTGTGTCAGCAATAAGGAGGCAGTTTGCAGAGGAGGGACAAACATACAAAGGTTTCCAGTGGACCCGCTTGGAAAACCATTAACAAATCCTCAGTGAAACAAACTGTACTGTTAAAATTGATCTTTTATTACATGTTAAAACGCGAGTGTCGTGCGAGATGGAGGCTGACTGCCTCATCCTTGGCAACCTTCTGGAGGGAAGTGGTGAGGGGGGGCGGGGCAGGACTGCTTTCTTGTAGGGCCTGTGGTGACTTGGAGTATTCCTCTACCAGAGAGACCATAAGATTTGTTGCGTATCCTTGAGGATAGTGCTGGGCGGTATACCGGTTCACACCGAATACCGGTATTTATTTTCGTCATGATATTAATTTCTTATATACCGCCATACCGGTGTATTTGAATAGACAACGTCCGGAAAGCTGCGCCTTTGCGACACTGCTGAATACATTAAATTCCAACCTGGAATGCTGTTTGATTCATATAGCCTACTGTACTATTTTAGTGGGCTTTTGTGTCAATCTGGGTGCAACCTACAGTAGCTTCTGTAGAATATACGGCAGGAGGAATGCCCTCGAACAAGCCGAAATCATGGTAAACATTCATCTTCTTTGTCAGCAGAAACA
>JACXGM010032471.1:0-12620 GCA_016801145.1 Umbra pygmaea | reverse complement strand
GTGGTGTTCTTCCCTTGGGGTCCGGAGGTGCCTCCCTTTGGTGACGGGTCTTGTTGGCGTAAGATGTCGGGCAATCTTTAAAGATATGTCCCCCTTCACCGCAGAGATTGCACCTCCTTTCCTTTGTGCAATCTTTGGTGTACAGTAGTGCTCCCCACTGCATGCCTTGCATTTGATGACTGTGCAGTCTGCGGCTGAGTGGTTTAATGAGCCGCAGTTCCTGCACAGTCTTGGCATCCCATAATAGTAGATGTGTCCCCTATTGTGTCCTAGTGTAATGGTGTCGGGTATGTGCAAAAGTGCTCCAGTTGGGTCCCTTCTTAGTTTGGCCTCCACCCTTCTGGCCCCTGTCCACACCCCGTCCTCATCCTTGACCTCCTGGAGTGTTGTTGTTATGTCTGCATGTCTTGACAGCCATGTCTCAATGTCACTGCTCTTCACCGTCTCATTAAAAAAGGTCACTGTTACTATTTTCCTGTCTATGTTTGAAATTGGTTCTATTGTGTATTGGTCAAAGGTTGATTTGTATTGTATATCCGTTGAGATTTTCCAGAAATGTGCTAGTGATTCAGTTGTTTTAAAGCTAATTTCAAAGATATTACCTTGACCTGGCATTCTAAATAAACAGTGCAAATGTTCTGGTGAAAACCCCAGTGCCTTCTGTATAATTGTCCTGCTAAATGTAATCAGTTGTAGTAATTCTGATCCAGGTGGTGAGTTCCATGTCATCCGGATGGCGTTGTGCCTCCGGGTAGACATTCCTGGGGAGGGTGGAAAAAGAAGGGGATTTTCAGGGGGGGCAAGGTAATGTACTGTTGGAGGGGGGTGATGTAGAATTGTGAGGAATAAGTAGGGCTACTTTCCTTTAAGGAGTAGTATCAGGCTTGTCAGGACTCCAAATAGTCCTCAGGTGGTCCGTCGTTCAGCGGCTGGGTTCCTGGTTCGGCGGTTCCTCATAATCTCCGTCCCGAACTCCTGTGTCTTCCGGAGAGTGCGGGGTAGACTCTCCAGCTCCCTCTGTGTCCGTCAGCTCCGAGGGTCCGGGGTGGTCCGTGGGCTAGGGGTTTCCGGGGGCCGCGGTCATGCCACTGTTACCCCCGTCCGTCCTCCAAAGTCCTTCTGGTCCGGCCTTTTCCGTGGACCTGGAGAGACTGCACTAGCCGCGGTCAAGCCACTGTTACTAGTACAGCTCCCAAGTCCGTCAAGGTAGAGAAAGACAGGGAGAGAGAAAAGAAAGAGATCAGAGTGGGATTCAACTAATGATTCCTCTTCCACCACGCAAGCTTGTGCGTAATTGAAGAGAAACCAGAGTCGGATTACAATGAAGTTAAGGGTGTAACCTATACAAAATGTAAAAAATATCAATTTTGACAGGAAACACATTTTTTATCCTTTTTGGTTTATAGCCAACAATGAGTGGGCGTGACATCCGATGGGTTCTTGCAGACCACCACACACACACCCATACATATATACATATATATATATATATATATATATATATATATATAGTTTGACTTTTGACCAAGATTTCACCTGTAGTAACTAAGGCTCTTTAAATGTGAAATATTACAGCAATCAGTATGGGAAAAGAGAATAATTGATTCCTACCACCAAATAGTTTGACTTTTCTCTCAACGTTCACCTGCAGAAACTAGGGCCCTTTAAACTACTACAGCAATCAGTATGACAAAAAGTATTTTTTTTATTGATCTGTATTGTTAATGACAAATAATAAGAAAAAAATGACAAAGAAATCCAAGGTAAACAATGGTCTACACAAGCATTAATATGCTTACAGAGATCTTTAAGGTAAATTCAAGGTAAATTACTTTTACGACGGTCCCTTACTACACCTATAGTGACGGGCGCGTTGGACAGACATTCAGTTCTTTGCGCTCTTACTGCGTCGTCATTTTTGGTGATTTTGAGTTGGTCAAACCTGTAAAACTTCCGTCTTAGTTAGCTCTACAACCTCCACCTAAAAGTGGAATAAATCAAAGAACTGCCACGGAGCTACTGAAGGTAACATCCGCGAAAACCGACGAACAAACAAACTGACTATCCCCATTGATGGTAGCTGTAATCATGCTGATTGTTTTGAAAGTGAAACTAATACATGGTATTAACTTTCAGAATTGTTCTGGGGTGTGAGTTACTCATGTTTGGCTAGTCACTCTATTGAAACATGTCAGCCGATTACCAAAACAGAAATGCGTCATTAGAGTGCAGAAATAATAGGATAGATAGAACACCCCCCACTGACAGGAATCTAAGAGGATGTTGTCTGTGTTGTGGGAAATGAATAGTAACATTCATTTTTTTAAACAAAGACGCATTTTACTGAGCATTGGAAAAGGGGATCTCCCTTCCGCTACCACAAAAGTGGTAGACCAATGGCATAAGCCACTGACGTCAACAGTACAGGCGGCTGTGAAAAATATCCTACTGTAGGTAGGGGTGTGACATATTCAGTGAGTTTTAGTCACCACCCCAACACAATTTTAACGCAAACTGCAGAATTCCAGTCCTCTGTGAAATAGTCAGTAATTAAATAATGCCAATCTAAGGTTTAAGCATTCTTACACAAAAACATAAGCAATATATTGCACAAACCTTTCATATGTATTTGAAATTGAACTCAACAATTGACTTATTTATCTACACCAGTGCCCCCTTGTGGTGGACATGCGCAGCTGTATTGTTGAGCACATAACGGTGCCATCAGTAGTAAATAGGCAACACAAGAGACCCACCATCAGAACAAAGTTGACAGTGGACTATATAGATAAAATAACATCAAATTATTTAAATGTACTTAACATTTTTAGTAAATATTACACTATGAAGGATCTATATAGAAATTGATATCAAGTGGCTGAACTCAAACCTCTGACTGGAAGCATAGCAAACAGTGCTTTATTATCAAGTGCTCCAGAAATGCAATAATTAAATGAACTTCAACAATTAAATGATTAATCAATTAGTTGATTGAATAAAAAAGTATTATCTGCAACAATTTTGAGGGATTTTTCAAGCAAATATTTTACAACACATGTACAGTAAATAGTAAACATACTATTGAGACAAAATATCTAATTACATAATTACAAAGAAACATGTGGTCAGGGCTGCGGTGTGTGATTTTATTTTGTGCTCTTTACTTACCTCCAGAATATAATCCTTCAGCACCGACAGCATGCAGTCTAACAGCTGGTTTTAAACGTCTTTGACGTACTTTTAAAAAGGGTGGCTGTCTTAAAGTGATGGTTTGGAGTAAAATAACCCTAGGGTCCTTTGCAACTTGACCTCCTTGACTGCAACCACCAAATGAAATCACTTGCGCGTAACACATGTCTAACAATAGAAAGTATAGTAGGAACCATTGTTTAGTTTTAGACATATTTTAGTGTGACACCGCATGTGTAATCGGACCGAGCAGAATGTACCATACACGTCAAAGTTTCTTAAAGTTTATAACCCAGTGTGGTGAAACAGTAAGAACAGTGTACTGTTTTTGTGATTAAGTAAACAACTTTTACAGAATGTATCGCACGACAAGCTCAATTCGCCTTTTTCACGCCAACTGGACGCGCGAACGAGGCGGAATCGCGTCCATCGCGTCACGCTAAATGCGTCTATCACACCGCAGGACCTTCAGACGCTCGTAAACGCGTCTTTACATTGACTTAACATGGAAATCACTCGTTCCAGGTGCTCAATTCGCGTTCGGTCTGAACGTAGCATTAACCGAGTGCTTGCGCATTTTACCAATGCCTGCTAAATAAATGTGTACATTTGCGCATGTTAAATAAAGGCCTACACCTGTTACCAACACATGTTAAATAAATGCATACATAAGTTGAATAAACATTTTAATATGCTAAATTAAACTCTTTACTATTCATGAACCAGGAGTGTCCCCAACCAATGAAATTTAATAATGAAATTGATTGGCTTATGCTAAGACCTAAACAAATCTATAAATACTTGGAATTACATAGTCTTCTCACTAAAATTCGCACTCAGACACAATGGCCCTCATTGATCAAACGTGCCTAGAAACCAGCATAGCTCTGAGCGCAGAAATCATCTTACGACGGGGCTCACGTGTGATTTACAAAACTTTCATATCACTCCAATTCCAGCAAACGAATGAACAGGTGTTGATAAATCAGACGGTTGAAATCAATCGTAATTTAAATATCACGCCCACATATATTCTCGGTTTAGAGGCCTCGCCCTTAGAATTTAAGACATGGATAAGCGACATCCAGCAAAGAAAAGGAGTTTCTCTGAGATAGAAATAAAGACTCTCAGGCCAACCGCTTGGTTTTATTTGGAAGCTTAAAATCAGGCATCAATGGATTAAGAAAAAATGTGGTCTGGACTGAGGTTACTGCTAGTCATTGAAAGCGATAAATGAGAACCTGAAGTGCATTTTAAATAAATGAATTATTTTCACTAAACATTCCACCTTTTGTTTTTTGAAGTAGTTTTCTTACCCAAAGATAGCAGTTACTATATTAGAAGCACAGATCTTCATTGAATGGCACCCCGTCATCCAGCGCAATATTGTGGATAACCCCGCATTCCATAAATATGTTGCAGGCCTGCGCTGCTCTGGGGTTTATAGCAGAGTCCCCCCTCGCTGACCCAAGGCGGAGCCACCTGCCCTTGAGCAAACTTATACATCTCTCTACTGTGGTCCGTGTGTGTGTGTGTGTGTGTGTGTGTGTGTGCGCACTGTTGAACCTGCGCTCCTGCTTTGGGGATTTGCAAGCGGTGTTATAAGGTACTCAGTCAGGGGATAAACTTTATCACCTAGAGGAATCACCTAACACTGTTTCATCAAAGAATTATGTGGAACTTTTATAAAAATTGTATGCAGGCGTAACTCACCTAGGAGTACTCCAGCCATGCAGTGTGCCCTAGCCTTGTTCCAACACTGCATTTTTTTTTTTAAATAAAAGTTGCGCGTCCCCCCAAGCCACTGGGCTACCATATTCACAACAAACATCCTGACATCACAAATGATCTAAATGTTGATTGAATGAAAGTTTTTGTGATTGATAAATGCACAATCAATCACCAAAATCACATTTGGAAACCCATCTCATAAAATTGTCTTTTAATCACAGTTTACTGAGAATCATCATATGGAAATTGAATATACCTTGCAGAAAGGGACTTGATACCCACCAAAACTGCTGGCATACTTTGACTAATTGTTGGTTGTAATATACCAGACCTGTCCCCGATCTCCCGCTGAAAGATCCCGGTGGCCAAAAACCCCAATGTAGAGAGCGCGCATTAAGGTCCTCTAACAGAGCCAGATCTGACTTCAAGACTGCCAAAGCGCTTGTTTAAAAAGGCAACTGAATAAACATTTCACCAATCACATTACAAATCGATTAACCTAATATATATATTTTTATTACTTGATTGAAATTGTTGTATGCCTAATTAAGCCCTCATGTTGTAATCTAGGCCATCTCATATGGAGGACCAAGTCTGACAAAATATTAAATAAATAAATGCATAAAAAATAAATAAGGATACGATTAAATGCAGAAAAATACAATTAATAAATAAATGTAGGCAGTAATTAAATTATACAATGAGATATACATGTATATGTCTCTTTTAATTAGCTTATTTGTTTATTCACCTTTGAAATAATTACCTTATTTATTTATTGTCTGTTATAATCTTCAACTTTAGTTATTAATTACTTGTTTTTTAAATGTATTTATTTATGTGTATATTTTAATATTTTTGTCTTATTTTTTTGTCTTTTTTGTTTATTATTCCTTTGTATTTTTGTACCCTATTTATTTCTTCAAAGCTATTTATTTCTGCCTGTCCTTTTTACATTGCTGTATGCATTTCTGCCTCATTATGCAAATGAGGAGGGGCTGTGTCTCAAGGAGTCAACTTCTGCCCATTGGTTGGTTAGCATTATACTGTATGATAAAGATGAACACAGGGTTCTAAGACAAACACCTGCTACCCACAGTAAAGTTGAAGTTACACTAAGGCTGGATATTTCAACAAGGCGACAACCCAAAACACTGCTCAAAATCTACTCTGGCATTAATGCAGAGGAACAAGTACAATGTTCTGGAATGGCCATCCCAGTCCCCAGACCTGAATATCAAATACCTTCATCCAGAATCCAGACACTCATGACAGGCTACAGTAAGCATCTAGAGGCTATTATTTCCAGAGGTGGACAATGTACTGAATAAAAGTACTTTCCTGAGTAACTCCGGGTTCACAAGTTTTGGGAAGTCCCTACTTAAGACCAAATTGATCAGGTAAAAGGAGTTCACATCTTACCAGTGACCATTATTGATATTTCCTTTACTCTTTCTAATTGTTTTATAGGTTACTGTACAAAGCACATGAATACATTTAACAACTTCACTATGGACAACCTGCAAAAGATGGTTAGAGAGAGTAAATCTACCACTTGCGCTGTCCCAAACCACTTTCCAGAATTTTTTTTATAGCATCTCATGCCCTGTTCTAAATATTACTAATAAATCTTTTGAATCTGGGGTCTTTCCATATGAATACAAAACTACTGTTATAATGCCACTTCTTAAGAAATGTCTAAATGACAACAACATTCTGGAAAAGTTTTGTTCAGGTATTAGAGCAAATCATAGCACAGAAACAGCCCTGACCGAAATAGTAAAAGTCTTAAGACTTGGCATGGATGCAAACAAAAGTCTTGGTCCTCCTCCTAGACCTGAGAGCAGCATTCAACACAATTGATCATGATATTCTCTTAGAAAGTGTCCTCAGATGGTTTCAAAAATATATTACAGGCAGAAAATGATTTGCCAGTCTTGGTGACCATATATCTGAGGAACATGATATGCTATGCAGTGTTGCAAAAGGAAGCTGTCTTGCTCCACTACTTTTTTCACTATACATGCTTCCACTAGGCAATGTCATAAGAGAACAAAATGTACATTTCCACAGCTATGCTGATGACAAACAGATATACACTCACCTAAAGGATTATTAGGAACACCATACTAATACTGTGTTTGACCCCCTTTCGCCTTCAGAACTGCCTTAATTCTACGTGGCATTGATTCAACAAGGTGCTGAAAGCATTCTTTAGAAATGTTGGCCCATATTGATAGGATAGCATCTAGCAGTTGATGGAGATTTGTGGGATGCACATCCAGGGCACGAAGCTTCAGTTCCACCACATACCAAAGATGCTCTATTGGGTTGAGATCTGGTGACTGTGGGGGCCATTTTAGTACAGTGAACTCATTGTCATGTTCAAGAAACCAATTTGAAATGATTAGAGCTTTGTGACATGGTGCATTATCTTGCTGGAAGTAGCCATCAGAGGATGGGTACATGGTAGCCATAAAGGGATGGACATGGTCAGAAGCAATGCTCAGGTAGGCCGTGGCATTTAAACAATGCCCAATTGGCACTAAGTGGCCTAAAGTGTGCCAAGAAAACATCCCCCACACCATTACACCACCACCACCACCAGCCTGCACAGTGGTAACAAGGCATGATGGATCCATGTTCTCATTCTGTTTACGCCATATTCTGACTCTACCATCTGAATGTCTCAACAGAAATCGAGACTCATCAGACCAGGCAACATTTTTCCAGTCTACAACTGTCCAATTTTGGTGAGCTCTTGCAAATTGTAACCTCTTTTTCCCATTTGTAGTGGAGATGAGTGGTACCCAGTGGGGTCTTCTGCTGTTGTAGCCCATCCGCCTCAAGGTTGTGCATGTTGTGGCTTCACAAATGCTTTGCTGCAGACCTCGGTTGTAATGAGTGATTATTTCAGTCAAAGTTGCTCTTCTATCAGCTTGAAGCAGTCGCCCCATTATCCTCTGACCTCTAGCATCAACAGACATTTTCGCCCACAGGACTGCCGCATACTGGATGTTTTTCCCTTTTCACACCATTCTTTGTAAACCCTAGAAATGGTTGTTCGTGAAAATCCCAGTAACTGAGCAGATTGTGAAATACTCAGACCGGCCCATCTGGCATCAACAACCATGCCACGCTCAAAATAGCTTAAATCACCTTTCTTTCCCATTCTAAAATTCAGTTTGGAGTTCAGGAGATTGTCTTGACCAGGACCACACCCCTAATTGCATTGAAGCAACTCCCATGTGATTGGTTGAGTAGAACATTGCATGAAGGAGAAATTGAACGGGTGTTCCTAATAATCCTTTAGGTGAGTGTATATTACTGTAGAGCCAGATGAAATAGATGTAATAAGCTCACTCTCTAGGTGCCTAATTGCGATAAATAATTGGATGAGTGCGAATTTCCTAAAATAAACTAGGATAAAACAGAAATCCTCTTAGTTGGCCCCAAAGTCAAAAGGGAGAAAATCAGCATGAACCTTGGTAACCTGACTTCCGTGATCAAACCTGAAGTAAGAAGCCTAGGTGTTATCATAGACTCTGACCTGAGTTTTACCTCCCATCTTAACAAGGTGACCAAAACCTCCTACTTTCACCTAAGAAATATTGCTAAATTTAGACCATTCATAACCCAAAAAAGATGCAGAAACTAATTCATGCATTTATTAAAACTAGATTGGACTACGGCAACTCCCTCCTTAAGCCTCGGACACACCAAGGCGACAGTTGGGCGTTTGGACTAGATGGGCCAACGGTTACCGACCGTCGCTCTAGCCTGTTCGGTGTGTCCCTCACCGTCGTGGTGCGTTGGTCTCCGTTGGCCTTTTTTTCAGGTGCCTGACTCCGATTGGCTGTACAGCTAGCTTCTTCTTTGTCGTTTTTAGGATTTTGCTAGCGAATCAGTGCTCAAAGAAAGACGGAAGTGAGCAGAGCAGTTAACTACTACTGTACACTGAACAGACCAAACGCACCGATGGATGTAAACAGACGGGGATAAAAACAACTCTGGCGTGAGATAGAAAATGCACTTACAATATCAGGTAAGATAGTCTTTTTAGACCTTGAGCTCTGTAGCCGAATACATTCTTATGTTTTATATTATTGTTCGCTACTGTCAAACCTGTAACGCGGTAACATTTAATAGTTCAACATTGGAACGCATGTTCTACTAATGTGCCATAACTACAATTTGTCACATTGGAGTGATAGTATATAATGTTGCTGCTACCACTATGTTTCTAATAAGAGAGACCTGTCATAGAGTTTACTTTCCGTACTGTCTCTTCTGCAGAAATTGTACTAACGCTAATAGTCTAAATGCAGCACTTCTATGGAATTGCTACTTTCATATAGTATATCATCGAAGTCGTATACCAGTAGAAATAACGTTTGTTAACACATTATATATACATTAATTCAACATAAGCAAAATGCTTCAATGTGTTGCTTTGTATTTCGGAAAAAGAACAGAAGGTGGGAATTGCCAAGGACCCAATTCCTCCGACATGCTTTGGCCAGCAAAATTTACGCCTATGCTTAGATTAAATGTAAAACCTTGTTCTTTGCTTCTTGTAGTCACTTATGTAGCATCTACATGACAAGCATTTGCATCTGAATTTGCCAGACGTGGCCACTGCTTGTCCAGGTGGGGCATTATCCAGGGTTCAAAATTAAAATTTTCATCCACCAGCCAAAGTTCAAATTTTACCAGCCACCAATAGATTACTTTAGTTTTTTAGGCTGGTGAGGGAAGCAAATCTACCAGCCACCTGCATATTCACCAGCCAAATGCTGGAAAATATGCATCTGCATCTCTATGCACATCTAGCCTTTGATACAGTCACTTTGTTTCACTCTCACATTGTCTCCCACAACCTGCAATAAGTGTTGTGTGTATGTTTGTTTGATTTTTACTGCTTTGTAATTTTATATTGACAGTAAATAAAAATATTTTGATATTTCCTAATAGCAATTCTTTGGCAGAGATAGAAAAAAATGTATATTTGTATTTCAGACTACAACCAATTTATTTGCAAATACATTTTGCATGACATACAAGATATTGGAGAACAGAATTAAATTAGCAATGTAGTTATCCCTGTGCTGTTTGGCCTGTTTTTGCACTGGTTGTTTGTGGCAGGGAGGCCTGCCGAAGATCATGTTCTTTCCATCCACCAATGCGGTTTGGGAAGTTCCACTGAGTGTGGAATCCATCTGCTACATTCTGCCACTGTGTCCGGGCACTGAAACACAGGGAAATGTAAACCCCAATACAAGCTTGTTCAAGTAAGACAATTATATAATGTGATTATTGTACTGCACATTGCTTCAGCCAGTGACAGCAAAAGCATTAAATATACAACACTGCAACTACAACAATGATACTATATAATAATAAATGCCTAAAGTAAGCACTGTGTTATACAGACTGCACTGTAACAGTAATAATAAGCTTTATTTGTATAGTACATTTCATACACAGAATGCAGCTCAAAGTGCTTTACATTTGGAACATTTAACACAGAGGATAAAATCATAATAACAATAAAAAAATTAATACATATGAATTGAAATACATATGTTTAAGTAACATAGGGTCTGAAAAATGTGCAGCCTTCTATAGGAAATTCTATAGGAAACAAGTAGCCAGTGCAGTTCAGCTAGGACAGGGCTCTCTCTTCTTGGTCTTAGTTAAAAGTCTAGCGGCAGAGTTCTGTATTAGTTCCAATTTCTTTTTATGTTTATTTGGGAGACCAGTAAAAAGTGCATTGCTCTAGTCTAACTTTCATTGCAAAAGTTTTGGTATTAAGACTGCCTATATTTAGTAATCCAATGTAACTGAAAATGTGTCTGGTTTTTGGAGAAAATGCTGAGGTATGGAAATTATATTAATTAAATTCCTAATTAAAAAATTGCCTTTTCTTTACACTATACGATAGGCAGAAATCAACATTGGAATAGAACTATAAGCGTAAGTCATGCTATTACATGGAGCAGTTTGATCTATAGTGGTAGTAGTACTAAATGTTTCCCTGTAGAAGACATTTTCAGATCCGTCCACATGTACAGTGCCACCTGGTGGGCATGAATCTGTGAAATGCTCTACAGAATGTCAATGCCTCAGTGTGGTCGTTACGTTGTCAGAGAGCAACCTGGCTCCATGTCGGTTTGGGCGTAGACCATCATGCTTCAGCAGGCTGGTCCTCTCCTAGAACAGGAAAGTTGTTGACATAAGGGATGCTTAGGGAAGCACAGTAGCGTTTCAGCCAGGTGTGGGGGTCAAACAGTCTGGACCATCTCTCAGAACCCTTTCTGTAGTTAGGGAGAGGTCCAGAGCTGACGATATGTTTTCCTGTGCCCATCACGATGGTGATGAGAGTTTTGTAGTTTTCCTGCAATGCTACTGACCGCCTATCTCTGATATCGTTTGTGTCCACATGCACAATGATGTTGTTGACATTAGTGTGACAGGCGAGTATGCTTGGGAGTTTGTGCTGGATGTCACAGACCTTGGCACCAGGTAGACCTTGGAGGGGCCGCTAGGAAAAGGGGGAATGTAGAGGTCCCTGACCATGGAGCTGCCGGTGACCAGGGGGAGTTCAGCGGAGGAGGAGATAGAGGGGACGCCAACTGTGTAGAGCAGTGGTCACCAATCCTGGTCCTGGAGAGCTACCATCCTGTAATTTTTCACTTCAACTGCAAATAATGTGGCTTAATTCAGCTCATCATCCAGCTAATTAGTAGAATCAGGTGTGCTAAATTGGGGCTAAACTGAAAAATTATCTGGATGGTAGATCTCCAGGACCAGGATTGGTGACCACTGGTGTAGAGGGACAAGGATTACTGGCACGGGGGCATGGCAGAGCTGGGTTGTCACAGAGTGGGCGGTACTTCTCATCATCCATGAGAATGGTGTAGCGATTCTTCAGTCGTAGAGGTTGGGCTAGGCCTGGGTGTTGTCCTGACCGCCTGTTGCGGCATTTGCTTGTCTGCCATGGCTCAGGCTGGTGTGGAGCTGACCAGCAGAGTGGGCTTTGTTCTCAGCAGAGGCCGGGGAGAGGAAACAGGGACAGAGATTGGATTAGTGCGTGGCGAAGTAAAAGTAGCGCAGGGCAGAGTGGAATCAGGATATCCAACGTTAGCATTGTAAACAACGTTTCTATATATATAGTGTACTATAAACTTCTTCCTGATTTCACTAGCGAACAACTCTTACTAGAACATTTGATTAGATATTACATTTCAGTCACTGGAAACGCACAGCCATGTCACTAAGCTCTTTGGTATTAGCAAGGTGTACCTAAGTGGCTGGTGAGTGTATACAACTGTGTTTTTGCAATGTAGAATTAAGTCACATGCATAGCTTTGTCAAATGGAAAACAACAGATTGTTGGCCAGTAGTCTACTCACCATATAAAAACTTGAACACTGAGAACCATGACACATGTTACACTAATCAGGTACAGAGGGCTATTCTGTATTATTAACAGCATGAAAGCCAGCATGTTGGGGAGTCATTTATATATTGCCAATATACTATGGTTAATCGCTGTCTCCAGGCACTCCGCAATGCATCATGTCTATGAACAGCTCTCAGCAGTGGTATACTGGTGCCTTATAGCTTAAGTTTATTATTTATCACTCACCTCAGCATCCAATCTACTGTAACTCAAATTAAAAGTCCACACATACCTT
>JACXGM010032469.1:0-12620 GCA_016801145.1 Umbra pygmaea | reverse complement strand
TGATTCAACAAGGTGCTGAAAGCATTCTTTAGAAATGTTGGCCCATATTGATAGGATAGCATCTTGCAGTTGATGGAGATTTGTGGGATGCACATCCAGGGCACGAAGCTCCCGTTCCACCACATCCCAAAGATGCTCTATTGGGTTGAGATCTGGTGACTGTGGGGGCCATTTTAGTACATTGAACTCATTGTCATGTTCAAGAAACCAATTTGAAATGATTTGAGCTTTGTGACATGGTGCATTATCCTGCTGGAAGTAGCCGTCAGAGGATGGGTACATGGTGGCCATGAAGGGATGGACATGGTCAGAAACAATGCTCAGGTAGGCCGTGGCATTTAAATGATGCCCAATTGGCACTAAGGGGCCTAAAGTGTGCCAAGAAAACATCCTCCAAACCATTACCCCAACACCACCAGCCTGCACAGTGGTAACATGGCATGATGGATCGGATCCATGTTCTCGTTCTGTTTACGCCAAATTCTGACTACCATCTGAATTTCTCAACAGAAATCGAGACTCATCAGACCAGGCAACATATTTCCAGTTTTCAACTGTCCAATTTTGGTGTGCGCTTGCAAATTGTAGCCACTTTTTCCTATTTGTAGTGGAGATAGTGGTACCCAGTGGGGTCTTCTGCTGTTGTAGCCCATCCGCCTCAAGGTTGTTCATGTTGTGGCTTCACATATGCTTTGCTGCATACCTCGGTTGTAACGAGTGTTTATTTCAGTAAAAGTTGCTCTTTTATCAGCTTGAAGCAGTCGCTCATTCTCCTCTGACCTCTAGCATCAACAAGGCATTTTTGCCCACAGGACTGCCGCATACTGGATGTTTTTCCCTTTTCACACCATTATTTGTAAACCCTAGAAATGTTTGTGTGTGAAAATCTCAGTAACTGCGCAGATTGTGAAATACTCAGACCGGCCCTTCTGGCACCAACAAACATGCCAAGCTCAAACTTGCTTAAATCACCTTTCTTTCCCATTCTGACATTCAGTTTGGAGTTCAGGAGATTGTCTTGACCAGGACCACACCCCTAAATGCATTGAAGCAACTGCCATGTGATTGGTTGAGTAGATCATTGCATTAAGGAGATATTGAACAAGTGTTCCTAATAATCCTTTAGGTGAGTGTATATCAATTAAAGTAACATCAATACACACAAGTGGTTTAATCAGGCCATTTTATTTGTTAATCTTGTTTTCTTCTTTTAAGTGCTAGGGTCTAGTATTCGTGTTGCAGTCTCAATACTTTAATTTGAAGTTTTAATTTCTCTTTCCGCAGTGCTTGCCCTCTGCCGGGCCATCATCCACCACCAGGCATACCTGACTCGAGGTGCTTGGGAGGACATCCAAAGCAGGGGTGGCATGCAGAGCGCCCGTGTTTAGGCTGGCCGGCTCAGGCGACTCCCCTGTGTCTTCATTATAACTGAAAAATTAAATGTTTGAAATATGAAATATTGTTGTCATTGATTGACTTAACCCAAAATAATTTGGGCCGCGCATTTCAAGCTTCATTGCTGCAGGATCCTGGCTCCCCTCCACTCCGGAGATTACGACATTGTCCTCCCCAAGTATGCGCTGCACCACCTCACAAAGAGCGCTCAGTGCCTGGGGGGCCTCTGCCTGAGTTAGAATATTTGTTATCATAAAAACAACAAGCAAATAAGGTAGGGCTAGAGGCAAAGGGCCTATGCATACAAATGGGAAATAAAAGAAGTAGCCTATATACCTGTGCGCAAAATTGGATTTGAAGGCGGCTATTTAGAGCGGCTTTTGCTAAGTATGTTGTACCATTTCTCCTCGCAGTCAGATGGTGACCGAGTGCATGAGATCTGTGAAGAATTTAAATGTCTAGAGATTTCGTCCCATGCATTTTTTTTGTCAGCGCTGGTTAATGTTGAGCTGAACTTGCCTTTTATAACATGTTTCCTCTGTTTGACTAATTCAGCAAGCAGTAGTGTCCCTCCAGTTCAGTTTCCTTTTGGAATCCATGGTTGCTATGATTACATCATTAACTCTAGGCTATACATAGGCAGGTCAGTTAACAGCACACCGGTTTGAAATTTGTAATTCAGAAATAGTGTAAAACGTGTTGGAAATGTTTTTTGATCTTTATTTTTCAATGTGTAGTCTATATCTGTAATGATCAGGCTTAGACCGGGTTCACACAATTTTTGTAGCTGGCAGAATGGGTTCCGGAAACCGCAGGCTTAGTGCAATGGTCAAACAATTGGATGTCGCGCCCCCTCCAGCCAATGACACCACTCTTCCAAGGCCAATTTTATGGCCAGAATCTCATGGTTACCTACATCATAATTTTGTTCAGAAGGGGTTAATTTGTGGGAGAAAAAAGCACAAGGATGTACCTTTGAATCAAAGTCATTTCTTTGGGACAACACATCACCTACCCCTACCTCTGATGCATCTACTTCCACTGTAAAAGGAAGCGCTGGGTTAGGCTGCTGGAGAACAGGTGCAGTGGTGAATTGTTGCATCAGTGTCCGAAAAGCCTTCTGTGTCTCTTCCTTCCAGGGCAGAACAGGTGTTTTTTGATTAGCCAAGGAGTGCAAGGGTGCAGCAATGCTACTGAAATTATGTATAAAACGCCTGTAGAAATTGGCAAAGCCTAAAAAGCGTTGGAGCTCTTTTTCTGTGCGTGGAAGGGATACGTGGAACTTGCTCTTTTCCGCTTTCACGTAAAGGTGGTTGTCCTGGAGATGCTGGAGGGCCTGTTTAACATGCAAGATATGTTCAGGTGGAGGAGTATATCAAAATGTCGTCAATGTAGATGACCACAAATCTATCCAACATGTCATGAAAAATGGCATTCATAAAGGATTGGAACACTGCTGAGGCATTTGTTAGGCCATAAGGCATCACCCGGTATTCATAATGCACCTCCATGCTTGTAACTCCCCCTCTTTCCAGGAAATAGTTGGATCATGTTGACGGAGCCAGGGAAATCCCAGAATTAACTGGTCCCTCGAAGAAGATAAAACCATGAGTTGGATTTGTTCTCTGTGTAGAACCCCTACTGTCATTTGTATCGGAGCGGTCTGGTGCATAATCACCCCGGTTCCAAGTCGCTGCCCATTCAAAGCGTTAATCCTTAGGGGAAAGGAGAGAGCTATTAATTCCACTCCCAAAATATGTGTTTACAGTCAATAAAGTTTCCTGCTACTCCGGAGTCCACTAAACCAATAGTTACAGTGACGCTATGTACAGTAAGCGCGCAGTTCACACAATTGGTCCCCCACACTGTGTCCTGTCACTGGGTGAGCGTGGTACCTCCTTAAAGAGCCTATGAAAAGCAGTCTCAGAATGTAAGTCAGGGCAACTGGCTGCACACAGAGCAGTAGCCCATTCAAGTGCTCTGCCAGTCAATAGGGAAACCACAAAATC
The DNA here is from genome assembly GCA_016801145.1 of Umbra pygmaea. Classification (NCBI taxonomy): domain Eukaryota; kingdom Metazoa; phylum Chordata; class Actinopteri; order Esociformes; family Umbridae; genus Umbra; species Umbra pygmaea. The sequence goes on along the minus strand of JACXGM010032469.1, from coordinate 9,216 downwards.
AACCTTGTGTTTGTCAGTTTGGAACTGAGCTGGGTGATGGTTTATATATAGCGCACATTGAAGTAAAAAGCCCTTGAAAAGTCCCGGAGTACCATCATATTTATTAGGCATAGGAAGCATGGGGTACGTGGTCCATTAGGTTTGGGGATGGCTGATTGGCTTGGCGGAGCAGCAGACATAATTCATCAATCCTCCCCTCTTGCTGTGAGAGGCGGTCATTCAGCTCAGCCATATCCATCTCCAAAGAAAGCGTTAAGTTTGGTGAGGTGTTCTGTAATGATCAGGTCAAGACAGTGTTCCCACAATTTATATATTTATTGTCCAGTGAAACAGCAAAGCTGGATAATCCAAAATAGGCAGGCAGGGAATGATACACTATTCAGGTAGTCAGATCAGGCAGGGCAAAGCACAACTCGGGTTCTCAGAAAAAGGCAAATGACAGGTTGTCCAAAACATGCACAAGGTTCGTTACCGGGACAGATACTCAGAACAGGCAGGGGTCAGGTACACTTATCGGATACTCAGGACGGGCAGAGTTTCATACACAGGAGATCTTCAGCAGATTCAGAAGGCTCCATCGTTGACAAGGGACAAGCAGGAGTCGGTGCACAGCAAACAATCTTCCAGGCAGAGGTACAATAGGGTAATCCAAATATCAATGTCTCAAAAAAAACCTGTCAGGCCAGAATAGTGTTGATATAATTGAAAGCTCAGTAGTGGCGGCTCCTGAAAAAATTCTCAGGGGGGCAATTTTTCTGATAATGATTAAGGTGACCCATTCAATGGATACATTAAGAAAGATAATATTAATTTGTTGCTAGATGATTAACTCATACAGTGATACCTCTTGTGTCCACTACAGTTGGTGGGGATATTGTGTGGGTAAAGAGAATGCATTGTACATCCATCTGAATTTCACGTTGAATCAACACATCCATTTACATTTAAGTCATTTAGCAGATGCTCTTATCAAGCGTGAATCACAGTAAGTACGGGAACAATCCACTGGAGCAACTTAGGGTAAAGTGCCTTGACCAAGGACATAACGATATTTGGCACAGTTGGGAAACAAACAGGCTTACATTTGACTTTCAGTCTGACTCCCTTACCACTGAGCCATCTGCTTCACATCCAAGATATCAAGTTACTATACACTATAGAGAAGTACCCACAAGAATGGCCTTATGACAAAAAACTATATGTCTTTCTCAAATAGACACACATACCATTTGACAATGTTTCTATGTACACATTAGCACATTCCATATGCAAAAATGATGGAATGATAGAGCATTCTGTACTATCATGTAAGCCTATCATAGCCTAGAATGTCATAGAAGGGGCCATCTAGGGATACACTACAAAACGTGATCTAACTTGAATAACTGCCAATAGATACTACAACTGTTTATATCACAACTGTTTTGCATCACATTATGTCAAACATCATGTACTGAATAAAACAATGTGCACAGTAAACACAACACAAACTATAACAGTATAGAAGAGAGACAGCCCATAGAGTATGTAGACAGGAATGGGAAAGGAAACGTGTGTGTCTTTAAGAGGTCTATAGGCCTGGGCCTACCTTATCTGAAGAGAAGCTCAGATCAATGTCCATTCTGGGACGCAAACCGGGGAATCACTAAGTCTTTAAAATCCAGTGGTTTTTGGATGAAGTCCGGCTCAATAGACAGCATATAGGCCGAATCAATGCACTGGCTTCTTCCAAGGTGAGTTGTGTTGCATTATTGTTTCCTAATTGTTTGGGATAAATGTTATATATCCACAATTCCTTGGTTGGTCCAAGTTGTCTCCTCCAAAATGTAAGCATGGCAAACAGAATAGGGAATTCTTGGCTACACTTGCCTTTTCTTTCTTTAAAACCCAATTAACACAAAATGTTTTCTGTCCTTTAGTGTTATTAGAACAATTTGATGTTACAAGTAACTTTATAAACAATTTCCTCCAAAGACAACAAAGTAAATGGAAGAGAAAGCAAATAATCCACCTCTTCTAACATCCACTATTTCCACGCGATCACACTTTTTTTAATGCTAGCCATCTTGACAGCAGTAGTGTTTAAATTGATTAAAGATTTTTTCTTAGTTACGTTACGTATGACGAAAGCACGTTTGTGCATGAGAGGCTCTGGTTGTGTTGAGAGGCTCTGATATTAGGATAAAGTATTTTACACGAGAGTCTATGAGTGAATTCTTGGGCAATTTTCAACGTCACTGAAATCACCCCAAAAAAGGCGGAACCATTAGAAGCACAACTTTATCCTGATTGTACATTTAGTGGCAGATCAAACGTCTAGATCAGGGCCCGTATTTATTAAGCTTTTTAGAATTACTCTTAAGAAAACTGCTAAGACTTGAAGAGTAGGAAAATTCTTGGCTCAAAGCTGCGCTTAAAAGTTAGTTATCAAACATCTCAGTCCTACTTTTAGTGAAGTGTAGGACTAAATCTTAAGTGTCAGTCTTAGAGCTGATTCACGACACTTTGCTGTACCGCAAACGGGATTTTGGATGACGACATACGCAAGATCCAATCACTGAATAGATTTACTTGTTTAAGAATATTCACAGATAAATTCACATTCAATGGTGACATTCATAACAGGAGTTGACATTCAACAAACATTTGACTATAAAGAATTTTCAAGAGAATTCATTATGATATACACATTGTAAATTAAAGATCAAAAAAGATTTCCACCACGTTTTCCATTATTTCTCAATTAAATATTTCAAACGAGTGTGCTGTTAACTGACCGGCCTATATATAGCCTAGAGTTAATGATGTAATCATAGCCATCATGGATTCCAAAAGATAACCGAACTGGATAGAATAAAAAACACTGCTTGCTGTAGTTGAATTTCTGAGTGGAGAATATAGAATCTGCGCTTCCACTGGCCAATCCCTCTCCACCACACTTCGTGTGATACGATGTGCCCTGTGAAGGGATATATTATATATTGCCTATATTAGGATCCAGTGTTCTATTAATAAACTCTGAAACAATTGTGAATAAATAGCTTACAAAAAGGCTACCTGTTGTAGTTCATTTGGGCTTCTGTCAGTGGCATATGGAAAGGGGTGAGCAGCCACGAACGTGTATCCTCTGTCGGCAGAAAGTGCCTTTCAAACAGCTGCTTCGGGGCACTTTCATTCAATATCGCACCTCATGGGTAGACCCAGGCCATTTGGGTACCACATCCAAAATGTTGTAGTCTGCATCAAACACAACTTGTGCGTTGATGCTGTGGTACCTCTTCTTATTCTTTTCAAACATCCTCGTTGACGCTGGGAGCAATGATTTTTATATAAGTGCCATCCATTGCGCCTACTACTCTTGGGAAGCCGGCTATTTGCATGAATTATGTTTGCTTCTGTTGGATTATGCAGGGTGTTGTTGGGTAGTCAGTTAAACGCGTGACAATGTGTTGAGCTGTAAGTGCAATAATTGTTTCCATTACAATTCGGCTTATTGATGGTTGTGATGGGCCAAATCATCAGCATTGCGTTGCAAACAAAGCATAATCACCACTTGAATTGCTGCATAAATGTCACTGGTGAAATGACGTTCCTCACACAGTCGCTGAGGAAGATGATGCCTGCCCTGTCCAAACAATACCGTTTTTTATTAATTAAGCGGCGTCAAACAATAAAAAAAACATTCTTCCTCTCCTAAAAGATTTGTGAACGTCTCTTTCTACGCCATCACAAGCCCCTACTGGCAACTCTTAACCACTTGAGAGACCTCTCGAGTGGTCTTAAATAGCTGGGAGAGTAAGAGTGATTGTTAGCTTTGAGAAATTTGATAACTTGCTTTTACACTTAAGTTTGAGAGTATGAGTAAGTTTTGTCAATTCTCAGCACTTAAGACTAAAATGGCACTTTGAGAAGCTTGATAAATACGGGCCCTGGTCACTGATAATGCTGTTGCCTTTATAGAATTGGTTAGAAAAAAATCCTTAGCTTAAATACTACCAGAGAGGCTCGCACGTGTTTAGTATTCCGGTGATTGAGACCGGGTTATGGGAATGTGTTCATGTGAATCGGGTTCTTGAAATATACCAGCCTGTGAGGATGTGTTTGTGAATGCTGAGGATCTTGGTGATTTTACAATATAATAATTGATTCTATTGAAAATTATTAATTGTCAAATGTGTGTTGAATGTCAACTCCTCTTAGGAATGTCACCATTGAATTCAAATTTATCTGAGAATATTCTTATATTTATATATATTCAGTAATTGGTCCTTGCCTATGTTGTCATCTAAAATCCAGTTTGTGGCACAGCAAAGTGTTGTGAATAAGCTCTAAGACTGACACTTAAGATGTAGTCCTACACTTCACCTAAAGTAGGACTGAGATGTTTGATAACTAACTTTTAAGGGCAGCTTTGAGCCAATAATTTTCTTACTCTTAAGTCAAGTCTTAGCAGTGTTCTTATGAGAAATTCTAAGAAGTTTGATAAATATGGGCCCTGGCCAATAAAGCTGATTCTGAATTAACAGCATAGGTTCATACATGGACTTACCTGTCATCCTCCCCTTGCTGATGCTCATAGTCATCATTGGCTCCACCTCTGAGTCCTCTTCAGAAGTTGTGGCAACTTCTGCATGTGTGTGGAAAGAAGCCACCATATTCCTGCCATTGTCAGTAATCGTTGTGAGGACCTTCTCCCTGGGGATCCACCATTCTTCCATTGACTCCTCCATAAGTGTACTAAATGACTTGTACTAAATGTACTAAATGGCGGTGTGAGGGTAAACCATCTCCTTCAGGTTCAGGAGTTTGTGTTTAGCCTTGTTGTCCTCAGGGTTGAAGTAACAGGCGCTGACTCCCAGGAAGGATGCTGTAAGCCCCTTTTTAGTCCAAATATCCAACCCTGTAGTTATTCTGCGTGCTGTGGCCAGGTTTTGTTTGATATTTCTATTTTCTTTGAACATTTTGTCAATCAAGTTTAAAATGTCATGCATTTTTGCAATCACGGCGATGAACTCCTCATTTTCTACAATTTGTGCAGGGAGTCCTGTGCGGCCTATCCCCAGCGCTATCCCCTCCTCTTTGGTACGTTGCTCTGGGGAGTTGTCATTGTACCTCCTTATGGCAAAGAAATCCTGAGCACTAGTTGGCTTTCCATCTTCTTGGGTGACAATGTCCATAGTCTTTGGGCCTGTTCTTTGTCACTTCATGGTGGTTTCTCCCCTGTGTTTTTTTTTGTTTTTGTTTTCCCGCTCTTTGTAACACATGATCCTCTCACATGGTTTGATTGTCCAATCAGTTCTGTTGTTTGGTCCACACCCTCCCCTCGTTAGTGTGGTATTTAGTGCTGTGTGTTTGTTTGTTCAGTGTGGTTCATTGTTCTTGTCCAGTTCAATCTTGTGCTAAATAAACTCATAATTTTGGTGAAGACGCGTCTGCCTTCCATCCGTGATGAGCCGTGACAGAATGAACCACCTCGAAAAAATGGAGACAGCGTCTTGGGTCATGGACAGTAGAGATGAGGAGCATTTCTCCTTGGATGAGGAGGAGGACTGGGGTCTCCGTAAGTGGGGTTTTTTTGGGGTGGGGCTGTGGCAAAGTTCTGAGGAGGACGAGGAACGGTTCTCCTGAGATGATGATGAGGAGGAGGAGGATTTGGGCATTCCCCCTGAATGGGCTCGGATGGCTATCTGGCGGGCACCACCTCAACTTCCTATTAGGGCCCCTAGTACACAGGTCCAGGGTGTTAGCCCACTTACCAGGGCTCCCCGTCTGAGTGTTACGGTCCCTCAGTTTCCTGCTAGTTCCCTTAGCTCTCCTATTTCCCAGGCTAGTTTTCCCAACTCCCCTAGCATCCATGCTAGCTCCTCTAGCCTTCTGTCTAGCACCCCTAGCTCCCAGGCTAGATCCCAGGCTAGATTTATTAGCCCCGCTAGCTCCCAGGCTAGCTTTATTAGCTCCGCTAGCTCCTAGGCTAGCATTCTAAGCACCCCTAGCTCTCTGGCCAAGCCCCGTAGTTCCCATCTGTAGGGTAGTTGTCTCCAAAGAGAGACTCTCCTATCTGAGTACTACCCCAGTAGCTTCCAGGCTAGCTTGCTAGGCTCCACTAGATCCCAGGCTAGTACCCCCAGGGCTCCAGTTCCTGCCCCTAGGGCTCCAGTTCCTGCTCCTAGGGCTCCAGTTCCTGCCCTTAGGGCTCCAGTTCCTGCCCCTAGGCCTTCAGTAGTTGCCCCTAGGGCTCCAGTCCAGTCCCCTAGGGCTCACAAGAGGGCCCCTAGTTCTCAGGTCCAGGGTACTAGCCCCCAGGTTAGGGCTCCTTGTCTGGGAGGTAGGGTCCCTCGGCGCAAGATGGCCGCCGACCCTTGCCAGAAGGCCCCACGTCAGGCCCCGCCACAGCCGGCCCCACGTCAGGCCCCGCCGCAGCCGCCCCCACATCAGGCACTGCCGCAGCCGGCCCCACGTCTGACCCTGCCGCAGCCGGCCCCACTTCTGGCCCTGCCGCAGCCGGCCTTGGAGCTTCAGGCAGCCGAGGATCTGGAGGGCCTGATTTTGCCTCCACCGCCAGACTTCCAAGAAGGCACGGCGATTGAGGATGTGGAGCTACCTGCACCTCTGCTGCCTGGGCTCCCGGCTCTGATGTCTGGGCCCACTGCTCTGCTGACGGCAGGACCTCCTGATTTGTTGTCGTCTGGACCCCCTGCGGTGCTGCTGTCGTCCGGACCCCCTGCGCCGCTGCTGTCGTCCGGACCCCCTGCGCCGCTGCCGTTGCTGACGTCCGAACCCCCTGCGCCACTGCCGTCGCTGACGTCCGGACCCCCTGCGCCGCTGCCGTCGCTGACGTCCGAACCCCCTGCGCCGCTGACGTCCGGACCCCCTGCTCGTCCGACGCCGCCGCCCGGACTCCCTGCTCGGCCGCCAGGGTTTGCAGACAACCTGCCGGCAGAGATGGGAAGTAACGAAGTACAAATACTTCGTTACTGTACTCAAGTAGATTTTTCAGATATTTTTACTTTACTATTCATTTTTGTGCCGACATTTTACTTTTACTCCTTACATTTTACAAAATTGTCTCTTTACTTTAGTTTCAAATCATTTCAGTGAAGTGACTGTTATTATTTCTCGCGTCATCAATACTGAATTCAATCTAATTGAATGGAAATATACGTTGCATATGACGCACTACTACAAGAAGAATCGACAGATTCGGTGGCATTCATTCACGGCAAATCATTGCGGCTTGATCGCGGTAACGTTGGAATAGTGTACGGTGGCTTGATGGAAAATGAAGAAAACGGAGATCCCAGAGATTCGACAAGCAGCAAGGCATTCCCAGTCATCCTTGGCCTTATCTGAGGGAGATGTTTGACATAGTGGGCATGAAAAATGTCTCCTGGCGAATGTGCTGCAAATTTGAGGTACACATTTGAACACTTCCTGTCCATACCAGATACACACACACACACTTTTTCACTCACTCACTGTCCTACACACAATAACATTATGACACATTCAACATCACAAAAGGTGTCTACCAGTATATTTGTCCTGTACAAAAATTACATTATGACACCTTACACTATACAGAAGGTCTGTATACACTAGTTGCTCCCAAGTTCTTTAAGGGGTTCAGGACAAATCAATGCACATTTACAGATTTAAGGGGCATACATCACTTGCCATTTTTCTTTTGGTGGATATGTCTATTTAATAAATATTTTTTTAATGCAATGCACATTGAATTTGTAATTTCTCCAACTTTTATAGTACTTCAATTGTAAAAATTCTGAGCCTGACATATTGCATTTATTATTATTAACACTCCATGTTCAAAGATTTACTAGCTGTCATTTCTAATACACTGCTGCCATCCCTTAGTTGTAACTCTAAAAGTATGGGGAACTTGAGCACACACATATGAGCACACACACAGGCATGCTGACAGGAATCCCCAGGCCCAGGACACAATTATATATTTAGTAAAAGAATTATGACTTTGCAAAAACAAAATTTGTGACCTCCTCAGGACTGGGCCTGGGAAAACAATCCCAGTTATCCCATCCTGTCAGCGTCCCTGCACACACACATACAGTCCCTTGCGAAAGTATTCGGCCCCCTTGAACTTTTCAACCTTTTGCCACATTTCAGGCTTCAAACATAAAGACATGAAACTGTAATTATTTGTGAAAAATCAACAACAAGTGGGACACAATCATGAAGTGGAACGAAATTTATTGGATACTTCAAACTTTTTTAACAAATAAAGAACAGAAAAATTGGGCGTGCAAAATTATTCAGCATTAAAGTAATACTTTGAAGTGCCACCTTTTGCTGCGATTACAGCTGTAAGTCGCTTGGGGTATGTGTGTATCAGTTTTGCACATCGAGAGACTGAACTTTTTGCCCATTCCTCCTTGCAAAACAGCTCGAGCTCAGTGAGGTTGGATGGAGAGCGTTTGTGAAAAGCAGTTTTCAGTTCTTTCCACAGATTCTCGATTGAATTCAGGTCTGGACTTTGACTTGGCCATTCTAACACCTGGATATGTTTATTTGTGAACCATTCCATTGTAGATTTTGCTTTATGTTTTGGATCATTGTCTTGTTGGAAGACAAAACTCCGTCTTTTGTAGACTCCATCGGGTTTTCTTCCAGAATGGTCCTGTATTTGGCTCCATCCATCTTCCCATCAATTTTAGCCATCTTCCCTGTCCCTGCTGAAGAAAAGCAGGCCCAAACCATGATGCTGCCACCACCATGTTTGACAGTGGGGATGGTGTGTTAAGGGTGATGAGCTGTGTTGCTGTTACACCAAACATAACGTTTTGCATTGTTGTTTGGTGTGTCTCCCAGGTGGCTTCCCAGCAAACATGGAGCTGGTGGACCACCGGCGGTTACAGCTGACGGTCCGCTAGCTTTTTGCTCATCGTTTAACGGGTGGTCTGGCGGGTGAGCAGAGTTTTAGACAGAGTTCCTCTGGGAATCCTACACAGTCATACTGTTGTTCCAGTAAGTCCATCGGCTGTGTATACGGGCTATATCCTAGGCTAGGCTTATGTTCTAGATATCTATCTAATGAAAAATATTTTAAACTATTTACAAATTTGGTTACAACAACATTCAAATACAATACAAACACAGTTAAGTTTATTTTAAAATTCAAAATTGAATTCAGTTCTAAAATATATATTAAAGAAAAAAGCTTGTCTTTTTTTACTTTAGACT
>JACXGM010032468.1:0-12620 GCA_016801145.1 Umbra pygmaea | reverse complement strand
GCCCTTGTGTTTCCTCCTTGTCCTTGTTCGTCAATGTATCCTGTTGCGTGTCATGTCCAGAGTTTCGTTACTGTTTATCTACGTTTAGCCCCTCGTGGCAGTGTTTCTTTGATTATTGAGTATTTTGGTTAATAAACACCATTTGATCATTGCACCCTTCGCGCTTGTCTCTGCCTCAAACCTTGGATACGTGACAGTAGGCTCCTCGCTCACCCGATGCCTCTTATCCCTTCGCTGTCTTGGTAGATGTTCGCTCATTCTGTCATAACTTATATACTGGTCCATGGTACTGAAAGGATGGTGAGACAACGGCTAAGGTGTGTTTACAAAACGAACATTATTTTAATATGAAAAAACAAAATCCCTCATCGGGTAAAACATAGGAATAATACTTTTCTTCTTACCTAAAACACACACACTCACACACACAGACTGACAATAAAAAATGAGCATAAGCTGCATGCTTAAATGACAGATCTTAAATACTAGACAAAAGACAGAGTGCACGCAGCTGTGTAATTACTTAAGACAATCTATTTGTTAATAGAAATCATTTGAATAGGTCATGTGCTATAAGGAGCAGGAAAACAAAATATTTTTGATCTTTATTTTACCAGGCAAATTGACTGAGAACACTTTCTAATTTACAACAATTGCCTGGGGAGAAGGGGGGAGAGGGGAATAAATGTGTCACAATTCGTGAGGAGATAGGAGTCAAACAGAGCAAAAGGTGGAATAATGAGTTTACTGAGCCAACAGACAGAACTGAATATAGAACAGATATGAACAAAATAAAGGGGTGGCTATATTAGAGAGGCCACGAACAATTAAAGAACCGGAGAAAACGACAGTTCTCCTAATACACAATCTATATCCGTACAGTACTTGTCTATAGATACAAAATAGACACTTCAGTAGTTTAGTAATAATGAGACATAGTACGCTCAGAAATAACAGCTTCCTGAAAACGTTGAAGACTCAGAGAATCATATACGTATATAAACAATAACCCACATTGTCAAAAGAGCGGAATACAGCTATATAGGATCAGGCAGGACACAGCTGATTCCAGTTGGGCGCTGATGAGCTTGTGGGTGATGGGAGCGGTGGCTTTAGTAGGCGGGGACTCCGAGCGCCTAATCCTGTGTGCGTCAGCAGGGGGAGCTCCGGAATCTTCCATGCTAACAGAATGAGCCAATTAAAAGATAGGGATGATTAGGTTGCCATGATAATGTGAGTGCCAGATTGGAAAATAGTCCAGGACACCGGGGTTAACACCCCTACTGTTACGAATAGTGCCATGGGATTTTTAGTGACTACAGAGAGCCAGGACACTTATTTAATGTCTCATCTGAAAGACTGCATCCTACGCAGGACAGGTGAACCTCTGTCAAAACTTTTAAATCTTTTAAACCAGGGCAAAGAATACCCCCTACTGGCTCTCCAACACCACTTCCAGCAGCACCGGTCTGCCATCCAGGGACTAACCAGGACCAGGCTTAAGCCTGCTTAGCTTTAGAAGCAAACCAGCAGTGCAATACAGGGCTCTATGCTGCTTATAAATGAATGTAAATGATTTACACAGATAGAAACCAAAAGAACACACAGGGGAGCAACTTAAATGCATGTTAGGGGCCCATAAGGGAGACTGTGACATGTGGAGCGCATGAAAGCCAATTATTATTATTATTATTATACAATTATTATTATTATTATACAATTATTATTTTACCAAATACTGATGTCAGAAGTTAACACATGGGTATTTTGTTGTTTAAACATTAATATAAACTTATTTTCTTTGCATTATTTGAGGTCTGACAACAGTAAATCTTTTTTTATATTTGGACTAGTTGTCATTTTCTGCAAATCAATGCTCTGAATGAAAATATTGTTATTTAGAATTTGGGAGAAGTTTTGTCAGTAGTCTATTGAATAAAACAAAAACACACCTATCAATAATAAAACCAGAGACACTTATTTCTGCAGTGGTCCCTGGAGCTGTACATTTGTCTATACAGTGTGTTCAATATTCTACATTAATGTGTGATATATATTACACTTATTGAATAGTATTTATTTTAAAGTGGTGCTGAGCCCAGTGTAATGTAATTAGAGGAGCACAGGTCTTGACATTCAGTTCTGCCACTACTGTCAGTCATTCTGGATAAGAGTAGCTCATTGTAAATGTGATTATAAATTCAGACACTCTTTCAGGGTTTGAAGGGTATAGAGAGGATTAAAAGGGATAATTTGAGGAATAGTTGGTATAGAGTTGTTGGTCATGTGTCTGTACTAAAGTATTTCAAACATCTATTTTTGATGTACCAAATGAAATTAAATCAACATGAAGCAAAATACAAAAATCATTGGATTGGTGAAAAAGCATCTTAATTTGTTTTTTAAACTTTATCTAAATTAAATATTCTAGAGAAATATTGAGATAATGATTTCTATCTTGGCATTCTGTGGTGGTCTCAGTGTTTTTGTCAACGGAGTTCCCTCTTTTTCCAATATTTTAATAAAATAGGAATATTTTAGGTAAAAGGTGACAATCTAATGTTCTGTTTTGTTTTGCACTTTGTCACATTCATTTAAATATTTTAAAAACTCTGCATCTATTGACTCATCGCAGTTCCTGTTTAGGTGATTTAGGTTTTTGTACAACGCTCTAACACTGTGTGAGCGGAAAAGACTGACTCTGTTGACAGTAATAATCTCCTGCATCTTCAGCCTGGACTCCACTGATGGTTAAAGTGAACTGAGAACCAGATCCACTTCCACTGAAACGATCTGGAATCCCAGACTGGAGGTTTGTAGCATAATAAACCAGGAGTTTAGGAGCTTCTCCAGGTTTCTGAAGGTACCAGTGGAGATTAGAACCAACACTTGAACTGGTTGTACAGCTGATAGAGACAGTCTGTCCTGGACTAACAGACTGAGATTTAGGAGACTGGGTCAGGATAATATCTGCTGATGATTCTGAAAAATAAAACGTGAAAACATAGTTTGGTGATCCAAATAAATGCATTTTATTAATCTTTTAAATCATATGAACCTTAGCCTATAAATCAAAATCCTATTTTAAATTATTACACTGTTCAGCCTTTTTAGGACAAGCATTGTAATATCCTTTGAACTGTAATAGCAAAAGTGAGTCTCAAACCAAACTGATATAGAATCAAAGTAGTGTAAAGTGTGTGTTACCCTGAAGTAGGAGTCCCAGGGTCCCCATCAGTAGAATCAGTGCCATCATTATCATTGTTCTGTGTGTCTGAAAGGAGTGAACAGTTACTGATCAACACTGGGCTCTTTAAGTGTGTGGAGCAGTGACACAGGACACATATGCAAAGATACTTTCTGCACAAATACACACAGGCTACATAAACACTTGTCACAAATACCTACACATACATAAACACTTGTCACAAATACACACACATACATACACACTTGCTTTTAAATCCTCTAAGGCTGGGGCAGCTGTTTGTCTCTGAATAGGACTAGGGAAGCAAACATCACTAGACTTTCTTTGCATGATATTAAAATGGTGAACGTATCTCAAAGGTATCTCATTGGATTGTATGTCTGATTTAGTTTATTTTATTGTGACTAGTACTGCCATTTTGATAAAACCACAGTTTTTCCTTTTCATATCATATTTCTTCTACACAGTGTGTTTTTTTAACTAAATAAATAAAAACACTAAAATGGAATACATTTAAAAGAAAATACCATAGATACACAGTGATGGGAACTACAGGGATACCTAATGTACAGTAGTATACATTTTGTTTGCATGCCCTTGAAGCATTTACCTGGTACATATGTGATGAGACTACAAACTCACAACTACAACAATGACTGAATTCAGAGGTACAAACCATAAACCAGGTTTGTCAACTCTGGCCCTCGAAGCCAGTTCCACTAAGACCTGGTACACAAGGTGGGTGCAATTAATGATGAGGTAGGAAAGAAAACCAGCAGGCTCTGGCCCTCGTAGGGTTAAAGTTGACTAACCCAGGAATAGACCGTATATATATATTACTCGACGTAACATGTGTGACGACACCCACTGATTTGAGTGTAAAAGTTTGCTGTTATGATCACAGCCATCTTGGTTGCAGATGTGATGATTTTTACATGAGAGACGGTATCTGACTGTGACGTAACGTCACAGTGAGATACCGTCTCTTGTCTAAAATCATCACATCTGCAACCACTCTGGAATCCAGAGTGAACCAGTAGGTGGCATTACTTCAAAGCCTAGTGACCATTCCTCTTAATGTCTATGAGGTTTTTACAGACTGTTTAACTGTGGTGGATTTTTGGTGGAGAAAAAAAACTGAGTGTCTGCAGTAAGTCTCCTTTTCTACAACTTGACTTTTGATATTAAACACAATTAATATTCTTAAAACATCATCAACCAGAATGGATACATGTAGGATATACTTATTTAGGAGACATTATTTTGCCTTTATTTTAATTGAGAATGGTAAAATGTAAATGTTTATTATATTTCTATGCATCAATTTGTGCTTACACAGTTTTATTTAATTTCTTACAACATTAATGTTTAAAACTGACAGTGGTTTGGGTAAATGTAGTTTTCAAAGTGCCAGAGCTGTGTCTGTTGTGTCAGAGGTTATTGTACGGCCACTGAATGAGTTTGCATCACTGTGGTTCACATTTGGTGAAGGAACTAGACTGGATGTTGGAAGTAAGTAACTAATCTACATTATATCTAATAATTATAATAATATTGTTAAATCATTATAATTGATAGATTCAGTAAATATTAATATTTCAAATGTGACAACTACTTTCTGCAGATCTTGTTTATTCATCCGTATATTTTCAGCATTCAGAATGTTAAAGAAACCCTTAGTCTTAAATAAAATATACATGATTATGACCTCTTCTCTTTATAAAAGTCAAGAATATATGTTATATTTATATTGGTTAAAACTCACAGTTTAGGCAATTTTATTTTTTGTCTTGTAATTCATTACTAATGATTTTATTTTGCCTTCTTTATATAATATATGGTTACTTTCAACTAAATTAAAATGTACTCCTTACAGCAGTAAAGTCTTGCTTTGTTTTGCTAATTTATTTCTTTTTCTCCATTGTAAAAATACTGTCTTGCAAAGTCCTGATGTTCACAGAAACATACTGAAACAAATGTATATCCTTAGCAATCTTTTCATAATCATACAAATGTTGCAATGTTTTATTGTCTTTTAAACTCAATATACATTTGTAATATAGTGACTTTAGATATTGTGAATTTACTTAAACAGCATGTTTATTTTCAAAAGAAAAAAAAAAGTCAAATTGTTATATTCTTTTAATAGATTCTTTAAAATAATTAATATTATTAATTAACCAATTATTATTATTAAGGATTATATATTACAAAAACTGAGAAGCTGAAATATATAAAATAAATTAATTTGAAGGAATCTAACCTTGATATAAAATGACCTTTTCAAGGACACCAAAATGCTTAAATATATCCCAAATATCTTCACTAGTCATTCAAAGGGAAGTGAAAGAGTGACAGAGAGACTAAACTGCTTGTGGAACAGAAACCAACAGATGAACATTTTAAATATTATCACAGTAAAAACTAGGATGTTAAACTGCTGCATTGTTATTATCTTCTCAGCCTGTTGATTTCTTGATATCTCCTCTCTCTAACTACCACCCTGTCCTCTAGGTGATCTCCGTCCCACCCTGACTGTCCTTCCCCCCTCCAGTGTGGAGCTGCAGCAGGGGAAGGCCACTCTCATGTGTCTGGCTAACAAGGGCTTCCCCTCAGGCTGGAGGTTGAGCTGGAAGGTAGACGGAAGCAGCAGCCACACCTGGGAGGTGACAGGGAGCCCCGGGGTCCTGGAAAAGGAAGGCCTGTACAGCTGCAGCAGCACCCTGACCCTCCCTGTGGACCAGTGGAGGAAGGTGGGCTCTGTGACCTGTGAGGCCACCCAGGGCTCCCAGGCTCCAGTCTCTGAGACTCTGAGGAGAGACCAGTGTTCTGACCAATGAGATGCCCTATTTAGCATAGACATCTTTCATGTGTTTCAGCTTTACAGATCATGTTTTTTTATGTATTTGTTTTTTGCTGAATGTTATGTTGTAATAATAAACATTTTAAAAGAATTTGAAATCACCTATTTCCCTGGATATCAATTTATTATAATATAAAAATATGATATTTCTTTACTTTCAGTTTGCCTATTTATTTTTCTGGTGGTATGAAATGTTCCACAATAGAAGATTCAGGATACAATGAATATTTAGGCCAAATTATTATATACTTTCTTCAATGTCTAAAGCAGAACTCTGACTACGGTCCTTCGGGGCTGAAACAATTCTGCTTTTTGCTTTTACTGGGATGTCTCCCAGATCTAAATCAATCCCATGAAAGGATGGAAGGACTAAAAAACAGAAGTAGTTCAGTCCTGTAGGACAGGAGTTGAATAGACCTGGTTTAAATTATTCCTCAGGATATACTAATACTTAATCATTTTGCTGTAGAAAATATTAAGTGCACTTGCCTAGGAGAGCTGAACATCTGTCTGTGGTTCTGCTCTACTAAGGAAGTGTTGCCGTTACAATGCCCATGCAAATCTGAGTTTCATACTCATAACCAACACTGTTTAGGCCTCAAATCCTCTGGGTATGGGCAGCTGTGTGTCTCATTGGGGAAATTA
The DNA here is from genome assembly GCA_016801145.1 of Umbra pygmaea. Taxonomy (NCBI): domain Eukaryota; kingdom Metazoa; phylum Chordata; class Actinopteri; order Esociformes; family Umbridae; genus Umbra; species Umbra pygmaea. Next base: position 5,904 of record JACXGM010032468.1, on the reverse strand, counting down.
ACACAAGCTCAGAAACCATACTTTACACTTTGCATAATATTGAAATGGTGAACTCGGTCTAAGGTATCACTTAACAGGCACTCTTATCCAAAGCAACTTACAGTACTGAAATCATGTTCTGTTTTATTTGAACACTTCGACCAAAATAAGAAACCTAAAACGATTTTGTCTCTGTATACTGGGGCGACTGTAATGGAGAAACAAAAACAACAATAGGCAATGAACACTTTGTCATTTACGTGGACTAGTCAATATGAGAACTTAGTTTGTTTACATAGAGGTGCTTCCTTACGAATACACATATTTACTTAGACACAAAACATGACAGAATTACATTGTTTACCTACGAGTACTCATAAATACATACGCTGCATAACGCAGCAGTGTATACTCAGGCTCTTGTAAACAACAAAGAAACAGGCTTCAGTTCAACATAACAGGGGATGGACCCTCAATGATATGCACCAACCTTCTGGAGCCTATATAGGCACCTTCATTACTAATTACCCACACAAGTAAAGTAACCAAGCAGCCTGCTACATATGCCAGCATACAGAAGGTGGTGCGCCAGACCATAATATAACCAAAATACATAGTAACCAACTCAAATATTCAGTCATTTATATCTAATTAACTCAGAACAAGTCCATACATCAAACAATACTATTAATACTGTTAATCAGTCCAAATAAATCATAATAGTTTATTTATGTTACAACATGCCTACTGTCCTTGCTATTTTGTGAAATTAAAGTTGCTATGTGTAAAATATGAGATGGAACTACATTCTCTTTCCTGCTGAATAACTTACAAGCGCAGTAAAAAATACATTTCTTTAATGAAAAAATATGTATCATCAGAATATGATTCTCTACAGCAGGGGTGTCCAAAAACCTTCCATTGAGGGCCTAGTGTACGCAGGTTTTCATTTTTACCTGAAAAGAGTAGAGTTGCTCACTAATCGGTTAGGATCTCCCCTCACCTGGCAGTGTAGGTCCTAATTTGGCTCTAATTGAAGGGAAAAAGAGCAAAAAACGGCATTCACTAGGCCCTCCGTGGAAGTGTTTTGACACCCCTGCCCTAGAGTATGCAATGCATTGTAATCCAAAAAAGAACAGCCTGAAATGCATGAATTATATTAATGACAGGTCCATGTGCCCATTGACATTATGGAAATCCTAACTCATGTCAAACCAGTTGTAATGTAAAAATTTGAACTGTATTGTGTATGAATTCATTGTCCCTTCAACTGCTTTTACCTATATTTGAAATAAATAAATGCTCTACAGCTTCTTGAAGCTGGCTCCTCAAAGAGAAAGTAGTTGTGTGACTTTAAACCGTGCCACTCCATGGAAGTCAACCTCAATTTCATCAGCAACATCTCCACATAGAGCACTGTGAACACTTGCCTAGTCAATAGGTGTCAGTTTCAGATTGAGATTTTAGTTTAGCTCTCATACATGTACTGTCCCTCAACATTGAAATCAGAGATGAGACAATGGAATGGTCTTTGTCTATTTGTTTGTTTGTGTGTTTGTGGACATATACAGTTGTATTAAAAAAAATTGCAGTGTGTTCAAAAAAGTGAATAAAGCTCACAATCCTTATATTAGCTTTTATTTCCATACACACAAATGCATTGGGAACACTTCACAGTCTATTCCAAATCAAAACATGAAGAAAAATCGATCCAATTTGTTATTACTTTACAGAAATTGAAGAAAAAGGAATGTTTTCAAAACATTTACTTTATAAACTGAAACAGGTATTTACTGGCACCTGTTAACAGGTATTCCAGCCCAGGACGATACTACATTCCACAGTTCCTCTGCAGTTCTTGGTTTTTCTTCAGAATCAGCATTTTTTATATCACCCCTCCACTTTTCTATTGGATTAAGGTCCGGGGATTGGGCTGACCACTCCATAACGTTAATCTTGTTGGTCTGGAACCAAAATGCTGCTAGCTTACAGTTGTGTTTGGGGTCGTTGTCTTGTTGGAACACCCATTTCAAGGGCATATCCTCTTTGGCATAAGGCAACATGACCTCTTGAAGTATTTTGGTGTATTCAAACTGATCCATGATCCCTGGGTACTATTAAGATTGTAGAGCACCATCTGTAACAGGTTTAGAGTTCCTCTTTTACCACTCACCTCAACATCCACCCTACTGTCCCTTACATCCCTCTGACTGTCCCGTCTGTGGCTTAGACACACTCTGCTGAATTCAAATAAGACTGTCAGTGTCAGTCACTGTGGACAATAGCTACCAATAGCAGTTCAGATATATTCCTGCTTGTTGGTCTAATGTAAGAGCACATAGAATGTACACTAATCTGTATTTTGGAAATTGTAAAAATGAATGGACTGAATGCAAGATATCTTAATGACACAAGAAGTTGTTCTTATGCAAGATTTCTAAATGACATTAGAAGTTGTTCTTATGTCATTTAGATATATTGCATTCAGTCCATTCATTTTTACAGTTTGTAGCTCAGTAGTCTAAAAAATTGGTTAAACAGGTGGGGTCTTTAATCTACCATCATTTTATCACTCACCTCATCATCCATCTTCTGTAACATCCATCTCACATTCTCTTGATTCAGACACACTGCATTAGTCAAATATTTCAGTCAGACACACACACAGTGGCCATTTCCAGAGATATTCAGATCTACAGTATCTACAGTGTTACAGAAATTCGCATGGTTATGACACAACAGTTAGCATATTTTCACAGAAACGGCTGCTACGGGGCCATAATGTGAGATAAAAGGTAATGGAGCTTTTTATACATTGTCCTGTTTCTTTAGAAATCAACATTGGACAAATAGAGTTTTAAACACTTCATATGTAAATGTATTCGCTGTCAAAGTGACCCTAAATTGAATGGGAGTTTATGGAATGCTAATGTGAGGTGATAGCCAGCTAGCATCATAATTGACCCAGGACTGCTTCAACTTCCAGGTCCAAGCCTACCCCCTTGCATCTGATTGGGAAATAGCAGCTCACGCAATATCAGATTCCTGAGAGTGTGCGTTCATCTTGTAAAAAACACAACACAAACTTTTTTACCTTACACTTTTCTCTGTCAATAATACATTCTCAATCATGGAGGATATCAGATTAAGACCCCGTTTACACGTACATGGTTATTTTGAAAAACGGAGACATTTCTAGTACATTTCCCTTTGTTTTTGCGCTTACTGAGAATTCACCTCTGAAATTTATTCTTTCTAAAAACTTCAGCTAGAGTGGAGATTTTGGAAAACTTTGTTTGCACGTTTACATGTAAACTGAGAAAAACTGAGGTTTAGGCAGCAGACATCACAATATGCGCCAGAACTTGCACCTGCCCAAAAGTGCAACCCATGTATAGACAGTACATAAAAGGACCTATGTTTACATTTTCATTTGGCTGTGGTGATCATGGATCTTTCATATATTTTCTTTGTCATGGTGGCATTCAGAGTAGCAGTTTCTGATTGGCTAACGTGGGCTTCAGCTTCTCCTTACACTGACACCTACAGGTTTGGCATGCTCTTGACAGCATATATAAACAAACGTGTAAACGAACACTTTTTTGAAAACGGCCAGGTGTCCACAATTTTATTTATGAAAAGTGAGAGGTTGAAATGTCTGTTTATGAAAATTGCCGGCCACGTGTAAACGTAGCCCAAGAATATATAATTGATTGACCGATGGTATGTAGTTTTTCTAAAATATTGAAGTATGAATTAGAAGACTGTATATTTTACAACAATGTGCTCACCAGCACTGAAACCGGGAAGAAGCACAATATATTGCTTTTCCCCCTCTGCCGGGATGACAGAAAAGATACGTTTGAAACCAAACAACTGAGATTTATCAAAATGTATATGTTATGAACCAAAATCAATTGGGCTTCCCAATTTGGGCGTTTTCTTTGTGAAAAAACATTTGTCATGATTTCACAAATTTATAACCCATTCACATAAAACTTGCGCTAGCTCGACCCTGCTCTGCCTTAGTGAGGGAGCTGCCTGATGAGTGAGAAAGTCAATCTCTTCAAATTACGTAGGAACATAGAGAAATTATAGAATTTAGTCATTGTTCCCCTTTACGTTTTTGTACAAACTACGCTTTTTGCATAATCAGAGGCTTTTTTCCAGACACACAATAGAGATATTTCCTGTCTCAAGGGGACATGAGGGAGGGAAGCACGGTCATTCGAAAATACTACCAGGTTTCTACTGATACAAAGCTTAATGCTAATCGGTGAAGAATCCCTTTAAATGTTGTCTGAAAACAATACAAGGTTAAGGTTATGCAAATCCAAGTTCACCAAATATTAGTACATTTCAATTTTTTAGTTAAGATTAAGTAAAAAAACACATTGGTAAATTGTGAATATCTTAATTTTAAGTATGTGAACATGTAATCTCATTATTGTTTTATTTTCTAATGTCACATTCCTACTCTATAATATTATTGAGTAGCTCTGCATATTCATTCTGTGTATTTCCTCCTTTGCTGAGGTATAGGTTTTTAATGGTGTTCTAACACTGTGTGAATGGGTATTGGCCACCTTGCTGACAGTAAAAATTTCCTGCATCTTCAGTTTGGACGCCAATTGATGATTAAAGTGTAATCAGTGAATGGACTGGAAATAATTCCACTGAAAGAACCTGGAATCCCAGACTGGAGGCTTGTACCATAAATTAAACATTTTAGAGCTTGTCCAGGTTATTGAAGGTACCATTGAAGTCTTTCACCCAGTGGTTGAAATGGCTGTACATCTGATGGAGACAATCTCCCGGATTAACAAACTGGTATTTAGGAGACTGGGTCAGGATTACATCTGCTGATGTTTCTGAAAAACAAAACAAACACGAAGAAATGTTGGTAAGCTTGACTGTCAAATTAATGAATACATCTTTGTCATAAAACAAGCCATGGCTTAAGCACCTTCCTCTATGTACGAATGTATGCATGAAAGAACCCACACATATTTATGACCACATCTCACTCTCTCTGCCTTGAAGTCCTCTGGGAATAGGGCAGCTGTCTGTCATAATATTCAAATTGGCAACTCAGATTTTACTCATGATTTCCAGTGCACATATTGTGACTGATATGCACTGAAAAAATATAGATATTCCTTAAGTAATTAGTACAGTATAATTTGGTGATTCCTAAATAGAGGTGCTGTAGTTTCAGTAATAGTGGGGTACATATAGCTTAACAGTTTGATAGTTGGGACGTTGAACAGGAGTCCATTTAGTAGTAGAGCGGATAATAAAAACTAATTAGCTGAATAGATGAAAAGGATCCATATAATTGAAAATAATAATTTATAGCTCTGTATTGATCCCAGTCTTTGTAAATGAGTTTGAAATTTGGCATAATGCATGTTGATGAATAGGGTAAAAAATAAACAATTGAAATTTGAATCACATCATTGTATTCTGTCATATTTGGACAATGTCCCATTCCTTTTGAAAAGGCTTTATTAACTTTAGTAACTTCAGCTATTTTTTCCATTGTAGGTCGCTCGTAGCTGAGGGAGGTTTTTGTACGGTGCTCTAACACTGTGAACGGATATTCAACCCCCTGCTGACAGTAGTAATATCCAGCATCTTCAGCCTCAACATTGCTGATGGTCAGGGTGTAATGAACATACGGATTGCCTCCAATCCCAATGAAACGATCAGAAATCCCTGACTGACGGTGTGCACACATGTGAACCAGGAGTTTAGGAGCTTCTCCAGATTTCTGAAGGTACCAATTGATCACATCGTTTGTGCTTGAACTGGCTGCACAGCTGATAGAGACTGTCTCTCCTGGTATAAAAGACAGAGATTTAGGAGACTGGGTCAGGATTATTCCTGCTGATGAATCTGTTAAAGAAAGAAAACAAAGAGTAT
>JACXGM010032467.1:0-12620 GCA_016801145.1 Umbra pygmaea | reverse complement strand
TATAAGGTCCAGAATGTAGTGGGAAAGAGCAGAACTGTGACAGTTCTATAAGGTCCAGAATGTAGTGGGAAAGAGCAGAACTGTGACAGTTCTATAAGGTCCAGAATGTAGTGGGAAAGAGCAGAACTGTGACAGTTCTATAAGGTCCAGAATGTAGTGGGAAAGAGCAGAACTGTGACAGTTATATAAGGTCCAGAATGTAGTGGGAAAGAGCAGAACTGTGACAGTTCTATAAGGTCCAGAATGTAGTGGGAAAGAGCAGAACTGTGACCAGAAGCAAGGAGGAGGAGGATGTATTTTCGAGAATGAGGTATAGACATAGAAAGATTAAATAATACCTGGTAAATAATGAAGAAGAATGCCGATGGTAACTGTTTAGTGTCCGGTAGTCCAAAGTATCTAGTTCATGTTATTCTACACTGCCCTAAGTATCAGGAACAAAGAGAGGTTAATCTTGCAATTGCACAGAACACAGTTGTGGTTTAACTTAGAGAGGATATTCTACAAAGAAGCTCAGGTGAGAAAAGTGTTAAGTATGTTATTAGATTCCTGAGGACTACGGGACTTCTTAAAATAATTTAGTTTGGTTTGATTGTTTGTTTGTTTTATTTGTTTGATCTGGAGAGGTTAGACCCCAGTACCACACCCAGTCTAGCAGGTGGCAGTAACGCACCAATAAAGTTAGTTGCCAAACACCATAAAACCTAAAGAAGAAGAAGATAACCAACAGACCACAGGTTGAGCATCCACTTTGGCAAAGTGACACAAATGCAGAAGTGCCTTAAACCTGCATTCTATCTGAATTCCAGCTGGGGGCAATACGTCTGGTTGCAAAAGAGCTTGGTTTCTGTAATAGTCTATGAGCATGAGAGATACTTCTCAATTGAATTGGCGTTCAGTTGTACGACAAGACACTCAAAGGAGTTGTCAGTAAAATTTTTCCGATATGTAACATTACATTTTGTTTTACATTTTGTTTTAAAACTGTTTTTCGTTAGCTAACGTTAGCATCCCAATTAATATCAGTTAGCTGGCTAGATTACTCCTCCCTCTCGTCTAAAATCGGCACATCCGCGAACAAGATGTCTGCGCCCATAACGGCAAATTCGATGACACAAATCAGATTTTCACAAACCAATGGGTGACATCACACATGTTATTTTCAGTGATATCAAGGGAGTAGGCTTACACTCGGAAGTTGAATCAGCCCTGGGTGGATTCTGATGCTACCTGGCTATCACCATAAGTTAGCATTCCATTAGTTCCATTAACGTTACATTTTGTTTTACATTACGTTTTAATACTGTTTTTCGTAATCATCCCATTTATTATCAGTTAGCTAGCTAGATTACTCCTCCCTCTTGTCTAAAATCATCACATCCGCACTCAAGATATCTGCGCCCGTAACGGCAAATTTGATGACCCAAATCAGAGCTTCACAAACCAATGTGTGACGTCACACATGTTATGTCCAGTGATATATACGGTCTATGCAACAGACTCAACAGTCATGAAATGCATGCTGCTGATTCTGTGTAATTGAATCATTAATTGAAAGGGGCATGTTCAAAATAATAGCAGTGTGGAGTTCATGCAGTGAGGTCATTCCAGATATTGTTCAGAAGAGCAGCGTACTCTGATTAAAAAGTTAATTGGAGAGGGGAAAACATATAGAAGTGCAGAAAAAATGATAGGCTGCTCGGCTAAAATGATCTTGAATGCTTTAAAATGGCAACCAAACCAGAAAGACGTGAAAGATACAATATATAAAATGGCAAATATTCCAATGATCAGCTCCAATGATCAGCTCCAGGGTGATCAAAGCAGATCTAAAGTTACCTGTGCATACTGTAACAATTAGAAGACACCTATGTGAAGCCAAGTTATTGAGAAGAAGCCCCCGCATAGTCCTATTGTTGAAAAAACGACAAGTGCTAAAAAGGTTACAATTTGCCAGAGAACACATTGACTGGCTGGCCTTAAGAGAAATGGTGCAACATTTTGTGGACTGATGAAAGCAAGATTGTTTTCATTGGGTCTGTTGGCTGCAGAGAGTTTGTCAGGCGACCCCTAAACACTGAACTCAAGCCGCAGTACACTGTGAAGACAGTGAAGCATGGTGGAGCAAGCATCATGACATGGGGATGTTTCTCATACTATGGTGTTGGGCCTATTTATTGCATACCAGGGATCATGGATCAGTTTGAATACACAAAAATACTTCAAGAGGTCATGTTGCCTTATCCCGAAGAGGAAATGCACTTGAAATTGGTGTTTCAACAAGACAATGACCCCAAACACACCAGTAAGCGAGCTGCATCTTGATTCCAGACCAACAATATTAACATTATGGAGTGGCAAGCCAAATCCCTGGACCTTAATTTAATAGAATTAAGAACTTGAGGCAAAACCAAGAAATGCAGAGGAACTGTGGAATGTAGTCCAATCGTCCTGGGCTGGAATTCCTGTTCACAGGTGCCAGAAGTTGGTCGACTCCATGCAACAGAGATGTGAAGCAGTTCTCATAAACCGTGGTTATACAAATAAATATTAGTTCATTGATTCACAGGACGGCTGAATCTTCAAGCATTTTTTAGTTTACAAAGTAAATGTTTTGAGTTTGTAAAGACAAATGCAGACACTGCTATTTTTTGAACAGCCTAACATTCCGTTGATAGATTTGTCTTCATGTTTTTATTTGGAATAGTGTAGTGTCCCCAATGCATTTGCGTGTATCGAAATTAAAGCTCTTATAAACACTGCCGGTGTTGGGTAAAGCTACTTTTCAGTTACATTCCAGTTACACTCCAGTTACATGTTGAGTTCAAAAGTTTTGGGAAGTCCCTAATTAAGACAAAATGATCAAGTAAATGCAGTTCATATCTTAAAAGTAACCTATGAAATAAATAGAAAGAGTAAAGAAAATATCAATCATGGTCACCAGTAACATATGAACTCCATTTACCTGATAATTTTGTCTTAATTAGGGGCTTCCCAAAACTCAACAAGTAACTGGAAGGTAACTGTACAAGCTACTTTACCCAACATTGCACACTTCTATTATTAAGAACACAACTGTACTAGTAAAAACACAAACCCAGCACGGTTTGTTAATTAACTTGCATGTGATGGGGGTGGGTGGGAGAGTTTTTAACTTGGTGAAGGATTTTCTGTCTGAAAGGAAAGTCAAAGTACGTATTGGGTGAGATCTGTCAAGTCAGTATGTGGTTGGAAATGGCATGCCTCAAGGCAGTGTTTTAAGCCCACTGCTTTTCATCATTATGATTAATGATATTTCTCAAAGGTACCGGTAGATATAGGTAGGTCACTGTTTGCGGAAGATGGGGCCCTGTGGAAGAGAGGTAGGAACGTGGAGCTTGCAATTAGGAAAGTGCAAGGGGGAGTTGATAAGGTGGTGGAGTGTGGTTATTATTGGGGGTTTCAGTTCTCAGCAGACAAAACTCAAACTGTCTTTTTTATTATTTAAAAAATAATTAAGGGAAAATAATTAAGGGAGAGGTTAGGCTAACAATGTATGGGACGGAATTGGAAAGGGTTGGAACATTTAAATTTCTGGGAGTTCTTTTTGATTCACAGTTGACATGGGAAGACCACATTTGGAGGATAGAGGGAAAATGTAAAAAGGTAATAAATGTGATTAGATGTCTAACTGGTAGGGACTGGCGGGCATCGTTAAGGTGTCTGCATGTTGCCTTAATAAGATCAGCGATGTATTACGGCAGTGTAGCGTATGGATCAGCAGCCAGCTCTCTTTTAAGGAAATTGGATGTGATTGTGCTGTGGGGCTTTTCTAAACTTTGCCACTACCTGCCCTGCAGGTAGAAATGGGATAAATGCCCTTGGAATTAAGGAGGCAATTGAGGGCAAACTACTGGGCTAATTTGCGGGAACACAATGATTCTCATCCAACTAAAGCAGAGTTGCAGGAGAGCTGGGAAAATCGGAGGAATCAGAAGGATAACTTTGGATGGGTGGGGAATGAAACAGCAAAGGAGTGTTTGGTCTTAGAATAAGACCCTCGCTAGTTTATCCAGTGGTGGCTACAAGGAGGCTTAGTGGCCTGTAGTAGACTGGTATTTGTTAGAGGATAAAAGGAAAGGAAGGGAACTAGATTGGTTAAGTGCTTTCAACTACTATGTCTTGACAGAGTATACATGTAGGTTGTACACAGGTCTATACGGCTTTGGAGTGGCAATACCAGCTAAAGGATTTTAAACTAACAGAAGGAAATCCAATATAGCCGCTTTCCGACCAAGTAGTTACAGGAACGTAGTTATAGGAACAGTCCACTTCTAAACAGTTCTACTAACTACTCTCCCCTAAAACTGGTTTTGCTATTTGCATTCACACTGGTCAAGTGGCCATCGGAACTGGTAGGAGGGGTAAGAGAGTGACGCAGGCACCGCAACAGGCTTTTATAGCGTCATCTCTAGACTTTAGCATAGCCACATACAACAAAATTTCACAGTTTAATGTTTTTCAACACTGGGTGTATGATTGGAGATAAGTGTGTAAATCATCTTATGTCTATGCGGATGATCTGGTTGTTTTCCTGGTTCCTTCAGCGGCTTGCTGTTGGAACGTTATGTTCTAGGAACTGCAAAAATCCCTGCGGTCGGAAAGCGGCTTATGTTAGGGGTTTACACAGTGGAGATGGTACAGGGCAGGGGTATTCAACTCTAACCCTATGGGGTCTGGAGCCTGCTGGTTTTCTGTTCTACCTCAACATTAATTGGACTCACATGGTGTCCCAGGTGTTAATAAGTCCCAGATTAGAGAGTTGCAATGAAAAAGTGAAGTGGAACTGCATGGCTTCGAGGCCCAGAGTTGAGTATGAGAGTTATAGGGATTTACACTGTGGAGATGTTTGCAGTGTTGATTGCACTACAGTGGGTGGAAAACACCAGGGATGATAAGGTGTTGATATGCTGTGATTCTTCATCGGTCCTTGGGAGTTTAAGGTTATTCCATTCAAACGGCCGTCAACATGTATTTTATGAAGTCCTTCAGTCAGTCACTAGAATCGCACGTCAGGGAGGTCAGGTAAACTTTCTCTGGGTTCCATCGCATGTAGGGGTGAGGTGAAATGAGAAGGTGGATGAGTTGGCAAAGAGGGTTTCAGTAAAACCACAACCTATTAATGTAGACCTTCCTCTGCGATTTCGATGTGTGTTCATTGCACACGAACACCCTCAGGCACGATGTGGCAGGCTGGGCATGGGAACTATGAGGGGTTGTGCCGAGATTTCATTGACTTTCCCTGTTATCGAGCTGAGGTTTAGCGTATCAGAGACCACCAGGGTTTGAGTTTATCAACAAATAAGCAGTACAGTTAGTCAAATCTTCGCAATTGGGTTTATGTTTATTTATTAATATCCATACGTTCTTCATCAGATTACTTTCAATAATCAGCTAGATTGATTAGTAAAACCCCATGCCATGAATTTAGATCATTCATTTTAATAATCTACATTTTCATTGGAATAGAAGCGTCAAGTACAGGTTTACAATCTCCGATGGAGTAATGTAAATAGACCAACATTTGATGTTTGTTTAACTCTGCCTGGGATTGTGAAACTGTAATGACTTAACTATTATAGATTGGTTAAGAACATTCAACCCTTCCTCTGTAAATGATTTCCATGATGTGATCATGAGTTCATTGAAAGTGATATCGGTTTACAGAGGAAGAATTAACCAATATTTAGTTTATAGTTTAGATGGCACCCTACAATTAGATTGTCATGTGTGTTTTTCTGTCTTCTTTGTTATGAGTACTGGCCTTGCAGTGCCCACAAGCTTCATATTGACCATTGCCCTCACAGTGCCTATAAGCTCCATATTGACCACTGGCCTCACATTGCCCACCGCCCTCACAGTGCCCCTGCCTGAAATATAATTGACTGTTTTCCCTGATTTTGCAATGTAAAGACAAAACGTAAGCAGGATGCTTCAATATGTAAAGCAGGATGGAGAATGAACCTCACTAATTTCAAAACCCTGGCTACGGCCCTGGCTAGTTCTTAACGTTTACTACTAACACATTGTTTTTGTGTTTGTTTGTAGTTTTCAAAAAAGTGACAGTGCTGGGAACTAGGAATCTAATTATTGTTCAAATGATTGAAGTAAATAAATGAATCCATTCTGGGTCTGATATATTTAATTGTTTTTTGCTGCACCCATTTATTATTCTTGAGGTTTGGAAGTTAGCTAAATACTGCTCCAAAAGTTGTGACCCTTATGACCTATAATTTACACAAAACGTTATTGTCTGGCAAACATCATATTTGGTTATGGTCTTTCTTGATGACCACAATCCATTATGAAAATATTATAAAATGTTATACATTCGGAACCAGTGCATATAACATCCACAGTTATGCTGGATAATGTCTAGTCAATATATTTTCGATAAATCATAAAGAACCATGTGGATCAAAACGACTGTCTATTTTTAATAATGATGCCATTCTGGTCAACATTACTGGCATCCTTGAACATTTGTATGTTCTGAATGTAACGTTCCCCAGTTCCCCTTTTCTGGAATCTACAACTTCCTATTCTAGAACTACATTTCCCACAAACCGGACTCTGTAACATTTCCTGTTCCCTCTCACAGAGAACTACATCTTCCCCTTCCTGAATTTAGCAGCACTACAATTCCCTATACCCGGACTCAATCAACCTAATTCTGTACACCTGCTCTACCCCAGTCAGTATATAGGACACACACAATCCATTGCCTCTTTGCGAGGTATTGTGAGTATAATTCTCCTTTCTGAGCATTCCTGATTATATTTGTTATTCCGGTTTTGACCTTTGCTATGTCTATTCGATAATTTTGCCTTGGATTTACCCTTGTACCTTTTGCCAATTCACTTGGATTGATATTCTGGCCTGACCCCTGTTCTGTTGTATGGGATTTATTCTGCCTTGGATTGTCCTCTGTGTCGTTGCCTTGTTCTTTTGGATTGTTCTATGGGAGTGTTCATTACACTGAACAACAGCATTAGAAATAATTGGAAATATACCTACTTTGTATTATCAGAATATTTTGAATATCCAAAGGTATTCAACAAAATAAATATACAATGTTACATATAGTGAAGTGATTTCATAAAAGTAACACAAAATATGTCCTGGACAGAATTAAAGACATGCTTCCCTACAATTGGGCTATATAATATATAAAGTATATAAATACTTTAACATCCTGTAGAGGTTAGGCGCCAAACCGTCTCTAGCGAGTGTGCAAATGTGAATGTCACATCCTTGGATGCGAACCATAGAAATAGAATGGATAGAAAGGCCATTGAACTGATTAACGTGGTCATTCAATTAGTACACAGCAAAATGGCGATTGTTAGTTGTCACGGAGACAACATCGGTGTATGGCCGGTGGATTTTTGCGATGGAATGGTACAAGTAAAAATGGCTGCTGCTCTAACCATTCTGGTACATTGATTTGAATTGGAATGTCCTTTCTATCCATTCCATTTCTATGATGAGTACTGTGCCATGGGGGATTTGTATCCACCATGTGGCTTCTATAAAACGAACATCCATTTTATCATGTCATATATTGGACTGCATCACCTGTTTTTGTGTTCCTAATTAGTCTTAGTATTTAATGTTCCCACTGTTCCCTGGTCTGAGTGTGTCGATATTGAATGTAACCTGTGCCTATGAGAAGGGGCGCTGGACTGCCCGTTATTTCATTCATTTCCATCCGTGCCGATGTCACGGGAATGTATTTTTATTTAATCTATGCATGTGGTAGTTGTTGCTTCGTGTTTGTGCCACGTATTGCACTGTACACAATTACATCATGAAACTAGTTCAATTGTATAGACGTAATCAGCTCATTGTTACCAAACTCTGTACAACTATTCCATTACAAAGAGAGTGATTCTCTTGAATCCTGCCTCCTGACTACATCAAGCCACGTTACTCCTTGCACTGTTTTAATTTTTTATTATTGCTTTATCAAATTACAATTTAAATAATTACAAAGAGTAAATATTCAAATGCAAAAATATCATGAAAATTAACAATTTTACATAGCCAGGGATCCTATAACATATGATACTGATAAAAACAATTACAAGTTTTACCTTGCACTGTGTTTATAATGAAAATATTCCATAAAATATTCGTAAAAGCCATGCGGTTTGGCAAAGTGATGCAAAATTAAACCTGCATTCTATCTGAATTTAAGCTGGGGGTGATACGTCTGGATGCAAAGAGCTCGGTTTCTGTAATAGTCTATGAGAATGAGAGACACTTGTTGATTTAGTATGTCAGAAAACATTTTTATAATGAGTATATCGTCTCAATCGCTTGATTTCAGCCTTCTGCAATATATAATGATGTTCACTTTTTTAATTATGATCTTGTTGATTTTAAAATCGGCAATAAAACAAAGGGGCGTTTAGGGCATGGCTATGGTGTTCGGTTAAACGACAAGACCACAGGGTGAGCATCCGGTTTGGCAAATTGAAGCAAATGAGGAAGTGTCTTAAACCTGCATTCTATCTGAATTCCAGCTGGGGGCGATGTGTCTGGTTGAAAAGAGCTTGGTTTCTTTAATAGTCTATGAGAATGAGAGACACTTCTTGATTTATTACCTCAGTAAACATTTTCATAATGAGTAGGCTATATGGTCTCAATTGCTAGATTTCAGCCATCTGCAATATATAATGATGCTCATTTTTTGAATGATGGTCTCATTGATTTTAAAATCGGCGATAAAGCAAAGGGGCATTTAGGGCGTGGCTATGGCTTTTTTTTTTTTTTTTTTTTTTTATTTAACCTTTATTTAACCAGGTGGGCATGGTGAGAACAATTTCTCATTTAAAACGGCGACCTGGCCAAGATAAGGCAAAAAGGTGCAAGTACAGACAGAGTTACACATAAATACAAATACACAAGTATTACACAAAGGGTACAATAAAGACGAAAGATAAAAAACAGTTGAAATACAATCGATGGTTGTATGACAAGACACTCAAAGGAGTTGGCAGTTCAGTATTTCTGGTATGTAATGTTACATTTTGTTTTACATTTTGTTTTAATACTGTTTTTTGTTAGCATCCCAATTAATATCAGTTAGCTAGCTAGATTACTCCTCACTCTCATCTAAAATTGTCACATCCACAACCAAGATGTCTGCGCCCGTAACAGCAAATTCAAAGACCCAAATCAGATCTTCACAAACCAATGGGTTACGTCACACATGGTTACATCCAGTGACATATACAATCTATGGTCAGCACTCAGGTGCTGCCACTGCAACTGGCACTGCCTTGTTTCGAGTCTGAATTCTAGCGCGCTCAAAGCATAAAAACCTTAATGCACAACATGGCGTTTGGTTCATAGTAGCCTCTACAGTGACAAGCATTAGTTTGTTCTTATCGATTTATTTTTATTACTATGGAAGCATCTAGGAAGAGAATTTATAGAATTGTAACTGTCAGCAGCCTATAGTAATAGCTGTCTCAAGTCTGTATATAAACATTAGCCTACTTTATAATTATAGGCCTAAATGATAAGTGTAGCTATTAAGTTGTGAGCAAGAAAAGAAATAGGCTCAGTCCAAAAACTGTGTAAAAAATGATGTTCCTTAATTAAAACTTTGATTGTTCCCTATCCCACATACCCCCTGGCCATAGTTACGCAAGCACATCCAACTTGTGCCATATTTTCCCAGCACATCCTCTGTTTCCCCAAGCACTCTCTCCCCAATAACCAATAACACAAATTCATCAGTCTTTTTTGTCAAAACAATACCCACTATTACAACACTAATACACACTATTACAACACTAATACACACTATTGTACACTATTACAATACTAATATACACTATTACATCACTAAACACTAATATACAACATTAAACGCTAATACCATACAATCTACGGCTAATACACACTATTACAAAACTAATACCCGTTATTACACACTATTACAATACTAATACGGTTGGAGTATGGATTAGCTGAGTGGAGTGGGCTTAGTAAATGTATGCTGTGATTGGCGTGGGCGGACAGTCATGGGACTCACAGGACAATGTACAGGACAGTGTCTGACTGTCACAGGACAGTCAAAACAGTCACAGGACAGTCATAAGAGTCACAGGACAGTCATGGGAGTCACAGGACAGTGTGCAGGACAGTGTCTGACTGTCACAGGACAGTCATAACAGTCACAGGACAGTCATAAGAGTCACAGGACAGTCATGGGAGTCACAGGACAGTGTACAGGACAGTGTCTGACTGTCACAGGACAGTCATGGGATTGACAGGACAGTGTACAGGACAGTGTCTGAATGTAACAGGACAGTCATGGGATTGACAGGACAGTGTACAGGACAGTGTCTGAATGTAACAGGACAGCCATAAGAGTCACAGGACAGTCGTGGGATTTACAGGACAGTGTACAGGACAGTGTCTGACTGTCACAGGACGGTCATGGGAGTCACAGGACATTGTCTTGGAGTCACAGGACAGTGTACTTGGACACTACTAACAGGACAGTACCGTTTTTGCTACCACTGTTGCTGGAGAGTTGTGGGTGATAAAATGTTATATCTTTTGAATATCTGTTCAGTTACATGATGTGATATGTGGATCAATAAACTTTAAATTGGATTAATGTTACATTAAAGTTGTGTTTTATATTACAGATTGTTAAATTCATAATAAAACACTGTCTTATTTAATGGTAAACATTTATGGAAAAATATAGAATGACATACTTTTACCATTATAGTGGAAAATGTTCTACCATATTTATTAAGTACTGGCAACTACCTTTTCCCTGTAAATTTATAACATACTTTTAATATTAAGATTTCTCTTACTATAAAATATATTACAGCAAATGTGCTGTACATTTACAGCATGGATGTAAGAAGAAAAAAATTAGTGTAAAGCTTATTACAGCATGTCTGCTGTAAAGACAAAATAGAGTAGTTTGGCTGGCAACTTGTTGCCAGTATTTTTCTATGAATTTACTTGGGAAAGTCTTAAAGTGAAGGATTCCTATTTTCAATGGCAGACTTCATATCTTTCCAAAGATTTTTAAACAGATTTGTTAGTGTCTCTTTAATCTATTTATGTCTGCTAAATTATGAAAATGAAAGGTACATTATTGTGGTTTCTCTAGGTAGGTTTTGGCAAAGATCATGCCTTTTTAGGATTTTCTTTTAGCAGTGAGTTGTTCCTTGGCCTTCGCCCATAAAGCCTATTTTGGTTTAGTGTGCGGGTATGGTTATGGTTGAAACCATATGGTATGGTTTGAAAACATCACTCCAGAATTCTCCAACTAAGCCTTAAGATCTGTGGATGTTTTACACATGGTTTTCCTCAGTTCACATCAACATTCAAAAACCTCTCTGATCAATTTTGAATATTGGCATACAAATCAATCTGTTGACATTACTTTCTGACCTTGAGTTTAACTAGTAAAGTCTGAACATTTATGCAATCCTAACCTAAACCCTAAGAGTAACCCCTAACCCAATCTGGATAACAGTGTCTGATAAATTACAGTGTCAGTGTTAAGGTATTCTACAAAGCACAACCATTCAGCTAGCCAACTACCCTCGAACAACTAGGCATTGCATAGATGTTTTGGTTCAACATTTACAATCAATCATTTAAATTGAAAGTATATTCATGTTTTTTTTTCTAACATTAAGCAAGTTAGCTGGCAAACCGATTCATTGTGCTTGGTAGTACAGCCCTCAGGTGTTCTGGTATGTCTACTTTTCCGTCAAACTGCCAAAAGGTGTATTGAGGACATTAACTAATCTAAAGGTATGCATGTTATCAATTGCCTAGTCACTAGTCTCAGGTGCTTAAGAGCTGAATACACAGACACGCCTTCCTCTATCTCCTCCCTCCAGTTCATGTGCTGGTGTTCTCTCCTGTCTAGCCCTGCACTGCTTCATTCGTGTCGACTGCCCAGAGTCCGCGAATTAAACACTACTACAACCACACTAACACACACGGAGGTAACCCAATACTGTCACAGCTGCTAAAAGGTAAGTGCCACTACCTCCTCTTAGGTCATCCATTTTATTTTTCACAGAAGCTTAATAATACTGGTGCAAGGTTGATGTAGGAGGAGGAAGCAACTGGTTTTGGATTACATTTCCTTGTTTTTGAGTTTTATTGGGTTTCCTATTGTTACTTACTATGTGGGCTTTGGGTGTTGGATTGTGTGTGTCTCTGTGAGAAAGAGAGACATCTGTGGTAATTTTGAGCGATAAGAATGCACTTTTAGATCAGTTCCCTGTCAGATATTGGGACTGGGAGTCATGGCGGAATGCTATTATAACACCACATACCAAGGGCATCCAGATTGTAGGAGCATAAAAGGAAGAGCTAGTATGAAGCAAAGGTAGTGTATATACAATGGAAGCAAAGGTAGTGTATATACAATGGAAGCAAAGGTAGTGTATATACAATGGAAGCAAAGGTAGTGTATATACAATGGAAGCAAAGGTAGTGTATATACAATGGAAGCAAAGGTAGTGTATATACAATGGAAGCAAAGGTAGTGTATATACAATGGAAGCAAAGGTAGTGTA
>JACXGM010032466.1:0-12620 GCA_016801145.1 Umbra pygmaea | reverse complement strand
TTGACATTTCTGCCTTTATAACTAAGGGGATTATAATCAGTGGAAGTTTAAATTTAAACTAAAAATGTTTAAATTTAATATTTTTTTCCTGCTCCTTATTCTACATATGTCATAAAACAGATCAATAATTATCGATATCGACCAATATGAAAACCTTATATCGTGATAGAGTTTTCAGCCATATCGCCCAGCCCTAGTTGTTAGTTGTAAAGGCGACGACACGCAAATCGGTTTAACACAGAAGTAAGCGTTAGATCTTTGCAATGGAATGGTACACAAAATTGATTTCCGCTCTGAACATTCTGCTACATTGATTTGAATTGGAATGTCCATTCTATCCATTCAATATCTATGCTGGCTATGCTCCGTAATGGTCAGGATGATTAGGACGGGAAGTTGCCGGAAGCCTCTGGATGGGGTGTAGGAGAGCAGGAGAGTGAAGGCCTCTAGCCAGGGACTTGTAATGCATGTTTGGGCTGGAACCTCAGTGCTGGGTCCAGGCCAGATGAGCTGTTATCCCTGGTAATTATTCCCCAAGGCCTACACCAAGTCTCTCAATGATGAGGTTCCCACCAACACTTAGCTCCATTTTCCAAATTACAGTTAGACTAACGGGTCACCTAATTACCTAATCCCTCACAGCGTTCCACACTTTTGAACATATAATTAAACAATCCTCTGCAAATTGATAAAAAGCCAAGGTCCTCTTGTTTTAAGACATTCCCTCTGCCAAGAGTAGACGTCGTAATCGAGCCTCTGGCTTGGCTTTTTCACGTAGTTTGGTGAAGTCGACTGACGAGCTGATGCCATGTCTTAAAACCAGTCATCAAAACCAATTTTAAAACGTGAACATATCGCCACGGCTCAATTAGCATAAAGGGGTTTCAAAGACTTAATGCTTTTTAAATAAAGGCTTGAAAAGCCACACAATTCTGTCTGTACGTTTGAGGGCGGTGGTTCTTCTTAAAAGGAAAGCATGGCTTTGTCAGGAAACTGGACACTGGTGTATAGAACAGAAACCAGGCTACATCGTTGGAAAGACTACACTTGTTTGACATGTTCGCTCATTATTATATGTATTGAATAGTTTCTATCATGAATCAAGGCAGGCAAATAAATGTTTTTAATTTTTTTTAGGTTTAGTATTACAGTGTCTCTCTTTGACAGTTGGCTATGAGGGTTTTCCTCGCACCTCCCTAGGTAGTGTCACTTCCCAAAGTCCAAAAGGTATACGATCACCATTGTCCCTTTGTAATATTAAGGGACCAGAAACCTGATCTTGTACATGACATAATTCTGCTTTTGTGGGGGTAGCTCAGTCCTGTTCCTGCCTCAACATCTGGTCGACCTCAGTTCAGCTGGTTTTCGATGTCTGCTCTAAACACTGTCAGAGGATTATCCCCTTGGGAGGTGAGGATGACCATTTAGCTGACAAAGGATGAGATGTATTAGCGGTCAGGGAGGATGGTGCAAACGGGACGTCTGCGGCTGTTATCTAGATTCAAGAATCCTTCAAAATAATAGTAGCCACACTTTGCTAGCAGCTGGGAAAAAGCTTACATCTTATTTGTATATAAAACATCTAATCACCTTAGACAAAATATAGCTGGCAATCATTTGTTGTGAATTGTATACAATGTCACTTGATCACCTCTTTAAAGTGTGCTGCACAGGAATGACTCTGCTAACAAAGCGTCTCTTTGCTTGCACTGCTTCTTTGTAAATCAACACAAATGAAGGGCCCAGCAGCTGTTCTGGCAGGCAGTCATGCTAGCAGTCATGTAGCCAGTAGTCTGTTTGTCAGATAGCATACACAGGGGTGTCGGACTGGGGGTAAAACCAGTACCTATTACCAGGGCCCAAGGGGAGAGAGGGCCCTTGAAAAGTCTGGAGTATATTTGATTTTACCTGGATGGAAGCCCATCAGGACTGCCTAGGATCTTGTGCTACGCCCCTGAGCATACAGCATGAAGGTTTTGCAGGGCTTTCATGGTAAAGCATTTGACCTAGTGTTTTTTTCTGTTTTTAAAAGTCTGTATTCATTTGTGAGTCATTGGAAAGAGGGTGGAGGGACGAGGAAGGTCCTTTGTGCCCGTTTTATTCTTCTACTCCTCCGCCTCTTACTCCCCTTGTGCTAATCACACTGTGCTGTAACTTGTCCTCTGCGTTTGTCTGGAGAAATCTGTGGCGATCATGTACACGCACTTGCAGAATGACAGCATGGAATACACAGCAGATGCACTAGATTAACCACAGACGAGGGAAATCAACAGCTCATAAAGAGCACATATTGTCACCTCCAATATAATTGTTACCCTTGATAAGATTAGCAAAGAAGGCTGTATAAAATAACACTGCCGTAAGCAGTAATTCATGCTTTGATGCTGAAATATGGTTGAACTAGATTATCACAAAGAAGGGGTCATATTTATTGATGCCCCAAAGTAGGGTTTTCTTTATCAAACAAACTTAAATTTGCTAATCTCGATGAAGTAACTGTGGCCTATTGCTTCTGGAGTGTAACAATTTAACTCTCATCTTAAATCTATTTGTTATCTAACCATTGGGAAAGGCAAATAACTCCCAAGTAAAGAGGCAGAGGTTTGTTGACTTTAAATTGGGGGCAATCAGGTGAGTGAAATCATGGAATGATGTTGACGCCTGTGGCCTAGCAATCTACACATTTTAGCAGACCAGAAAAGGTTTTTGGAACAGCGAGTTTGGTATTGGCATGGTCAGTTTAACATTTTTCATTAGAAACTGTATTTGCAATGCATAGGGCCTGTTTTTAGTAGGGTAGTTCAGTTAATGTGATATTGTGCACAAATCACGCAATTGGTCATTTTATTCTTGTCTGTATCTGTCATAACAGTCTTAATTTTTGTAATGTTTTTTGCAGGAAAGCAATGATGCTAGTTGTCCACGTCATGTCCAAATCAATGTCCTTGTGTTAAAAGAATTGACTAGTCAGAGATTGACAGGTGCTGGTCGTGGGAAATTATATTTGGCCTGCAGTTAATATCCATTTTATCAATGTAAATATGCCTGGACAGTGGAATCTGACGAGTGGCTGGTCAAGTTGGTGTGCACCCATACCATTTGGTTCCTGCTTTCTGTTTGTATATCTACTGTTAATGTAAACTGAAAGTTTTCTGCAATTACTGTGTGAAATAAGTCATCTGTCACCAACTTCCTTTCTCATAGCATGAAAATAATTCCTAAGCAAGCACAGAAGACAGTTTATAATTGATTTAAAATTCAATGTAATTGGTCTGATGGGAGAAATGACCCACGTGTTTAAGTAATGTTTGTTTTATAAATTATAGTCCATGTGTATGTGACATGCTGGTCTCTACTTCAATAAATAGCCTACAGGACATTGGTCTTCGCACCTCTATATTTGGAGATGTGCTCCCTCTAGAAAGTAGTCGTGGGAATATATTCAGGGAATGTATCATAGTATAAAGACCCTTTTAATTTAGCCTCAAGTGTGTGATGGACATTAAGATGTTGACTCTGTGGTTCTCAAACCTCTCCCGTGGCCCTTCAGCTAGTCCATGTATTCCATCTGAATGAACTTGTCTAGTACGTACTAATTTTAGTTCAGGAACAACTAAAATGTAATATGTTTGGAGCTCTACAGGAGAGGTTTGAAACCTTTCTCATACCTACTGCTGGTTTTCATCTTCAAATAGCTCTATTTTTGGTCCTATATCAAAGCATAAATGTAATTCAGCCTAATTCACACATCTGTTTTTAACCTGTCCAAATGAACTACTTTCAGTTAGGTGGTGTCTAGGTCTAGATTTGTTTGAAACTCACTTACCAATTGTGGTAATTGCGTTTGTTTCTGCTGCTAGTAGCTGTACTTCTACTAGAGTAATTCAACTACTATGAGTAATACATTATTAACATTCTCAAAATATTATTTGGCATTCCTCTACAAATATTATGGCTAAATGTCAGAATAAGTTTAATATTGAATTTAATCCCGGCACTCAGATCCTGCTGCTGAAATAATTCAGTCTGATTGTAATGCATCTCTCCCTACTCTTGTTTTTCATTTGTTCATTTTTGTCTTAATTCCCTTTTTTGGCAACCATGAATGTAAACGCCACTCCTTTCTCCTACCCGGTATGTTTTGACCTCACCTTGGTTCTCCTTTGTTCTCTCACCATGGTGTATAGCCTAGTCTTTCTCCCATCATAAGAGGCTGTTGCTAAGGTTTAGTGTTTGGGAAAGTTTAATTGCTTCCACCTGAAACTTGCTCTACTCCGTTGAACCGACACCATCCACTCAGTCTCACCGATGTGCATAACTTTAACAAGTGCCCACATGGAACAAGTAATAGGGTACCATTTCGGAGTCAGTCCGTCTCTCTGGAATCTGTCTGGAATCCATAAGATGAATCTGTTCCATGAGGCATAGCGATTCACTAATCTGGACCTGTAGTTAACCCAAGCATCCTTACATGCCCAAGTCACAGATTATTCCTCCCACTTGCACAAATACTATTATAAACATTCACCTCAGACCCAAAGTATTGATATTTGCCCACTGGTTCTCTATAATAGTAAATATGACTAAGTAGTCAATATGTGCCGGTATCTATCTGACTTTCTATTAAAACGTTTGTATGTGGAAGTGCAACAGCTAGTTAAATCATTGACTAAATGCTGACCTGGGCAGTACGTGTAGGCAGGGAGCTTTTGTGTGGAGAGAGGGAGACAAAGGCTGAGACGGGAGGCTGAACTGGGGAGAGAAGCAGACACAGAGCGAGAGGCCAGGGCCATGTTGTGGAATCTCCCCAGGGCCTTCTGGGTAAATGTTCATGGATGACAGCATTTTGGAATGTTCACAAATAGAGAGTTTTAATTGGCCAGAGGCCCCGACTGGTTTAGCAATCAGAGATGGCCTCTCCAGTGGCGAAGCTTAAGATTTATGTGTCTCTGTGTGTGTACTTGTTTGTGTATGTGTCATTGTGTGTTTGTGTGTTTAGAATGGATACATTTACCTAAAACTCGCAGTATTTCAACAGTTCAGGATAATATATTAGCCTTCTGGTAATCCTTACTTGTAGCTTTAGTCGTCAGTACAGTCCTGTTTAAACCTGTTCCAAACCTGTTGATGTGTCAGTACCATGTTGAGATGCTGTTAAACAGAAAAGAGCAGTAAAGTCTGTATGGAAGTTTAACCTTGTTTTTGACTACATGTGTCTCTTATCAGTGTCATGCCATACAAAAAGCTCATCTTGGCATTTAGGGGTTTTGAATGATGTGCTTTGGATCCCTGATTAATTGAAATGGATTAATTTAAATGGATTAAAGAGGGTCAGTTCAAGCGCATGTTACAGGCAAGGCTGAAGAGTTTTGGAGTCAGTCCGATGTGGGTTTGAGTGACAACTCTTTCAACATGGATGTTAGACATGCGTCCTTCTAAATGAGCTAGTATGTTCTATGCAGTGCTGTGGTATTGGAGCCGAGCGATTTTCCTGTAACATTCCAAACAAAGGCATGCAGCCATTGCCCTGTGGTGGAACGTTTCTGGAGCTGTGACAGACGACTGGTCCGAGATTAGCCAGCATCACAGTTAATCATTGCTGTTGTAACAGTTTGTTTTTAGATTATATTTCTAGAAAGGTTGTTTTCATTGGAGCAGGGAGTTTATTTAATTTTTAAGAGCACTGCTAGTAGACCTTTGACTCAACTATAAAAATATAAACAGGAAAGAAAACGGTGACACTCCCAGTAGACTACGAATCACTACAGTATGTCGTTTTATAGCCCACTACCACAAAGCTAAACTGGAGTGATGGTTGTCCATGAATATGTAAATGGAGTGATTGGAACTGAGTTGTTGCACAATGTAATGACTGGGCACAGCAGTGGAATACTGAGGTCTTTACAGATGAATAAGCAGAGGCAGAAGATGACTAAGCATCACGTTTGTCCAGGACAGTGTTATGACCATAGAAATAGAATGGATAGAAAGCCCATTGAACTGCTTGGCATGACATTGATTGCATACATTGATTGGAATTGGAATGGCCTTTCTATACTTTCCATTTCTATGGTTATGACTGTGATGAGTAGCCATCCATCTGCTGGCCCCTTGCAAGGGTCTGCGCAGTGTGGGATATCCTGCTCGTTAGCGCGTTTCCTTGTTAACAGAGTACCTACTCCCCTCTTGTGAGGGTGAGGATGGACAATCAGGCTGTTGCAGGGCTGGATTATGAACCGGGCATGTGGTGCCTCTGACCATTAGGGGCCTCGGGCTAAGAGGCAATGCAAAACATAGATCGAAAGACTGATTGTGCTTATATATTTGGACAGTTTAGCCCATCAAGACCCCCATGACTGCACTTTCTACACCTCAACCCATACCGGGGCCCTTCTACAACCCATTCCGGGGGCCCCTGGCTTTATTTCTCAGGACTTCTTCACAAACCATACTAAGGTCCCTCTACAAACTATTCCAGAGTCCTGCCACAACCAAATACCAGGGCCTCTAACTACCAGTGTGTGTTAGATAATGTATCTACTTAATATTCTGTATTTAATATTATACAGCCCTAAAAAATTAAGACTACTGCAAATATTTCTTAAATCAACTTCATTGAAAACCTCTGGAATGTGATCAAGAGGAAGATGGATGGTCACAAACAGGGTTCAAAATTAGCACCATTCACCAGCCAAATGCTGGTAAAATATGCAGGTGGCTGGTAGATTTGCTTCCCTCACCAGCCTAGAAAACAAATCTATTGAGTGGGTGGTAAAATTTGAACATTTACTAGCAGTTTGCCTGGTGGATGAAAATTTTAATTTTGAACCCTGGTCACAAACCATCAAAGGAAGCCGAGATGCTTGAATTCCCCCAACATACATTTTCTTTGGCTCTATAACATCATGCATGAAAAGCAGTGTCTCAGAATAATGAATTTTATTTATTCATCTTATAGCCAAGTGTCTTCTGAATCCAAAACTATAAAGCACTTCACTGAAGACAAAGTGTGAAAATAGTACCAGGCGGACTTAAACCCCCTTAGCCATAGGAGGGTTAAGGCCGTTGTACATAAGAAAAATAAATTATAATAAAACCTTAACATTATCTACATCCCAACAAGGTACCTTGTGAAAATGTTAGTTGCAGGCTCGGCACATACGATAAAAATGCATTTCAAATTGTTTAATTGGTGATACTGTGAAGTCACTATAGCTGCTAGTCCCTGTTCTCAAGTTTAAATTGAGTCAATATAGATAAGATTGAGGCCAAGTCTGTGCCACCAATAGCTAATCCACACGTTGAGTCACAGGCCTCTGTCGATGTAATCTGAGATTCAGTACTCAAATCCTGGTTAAAGTATTGAAGTTTAAGTCTGGGTTCACCACGTGAACTCAAAGTTATTTTACCAGTCAGATGTAGCATAATGGCAGAGGAATTAAGTCTAGGAAATGTGTGCTTTTCCATGGCACCAAATGTGCACATTGTAGGCTACTGCCAGTGGGAAGGCTACCAGGTAAGTAGAAATGTATTTTCATAAAAAATAAAATGCCAAACTGAAAGAGGAAACACAAAATTCTAAAATTTGTCTATGTTCCTAAAGCAGTTGGGCTTCACTATTTGGGTTTTTCTTTGTTTTTCACGCAAATGTTTATTTCACAAAGTTGAAGTGAGAGCGCTATCAAGTAAGTAATTCAAACAATTTAGAAATATAAACAAATTACATAATTTTGACGGTGTGCCCTATATGCAGTTTTTGGCCACTAGGGGTCTCTCAATCAAAAATCACACTATTATGCCAGCAACGCGAGCTCTGATTTTTGTTTTCAAAAGAACCGCGCTCGTTTTAATTAATTACAATAGTCATTGTTAATTCATTGTAAAGCTAGTGAATTGTCACCAAATGCAATTGTATTGTTTGTAAAGAAACAATAAGAGCATGTGATGGCAAATAATAATAATTTAACATGTTTTTAATAACTTTTCATTAAAAACAGAAACAAGTACACTCACCTAAAGGATTAGTAGGAACACAATACTAATACTGTGTTTGACCCCCTTTCGCCTTCAGAACTGCCTTAATTCTACGTGGCATTGATTTAACAAGGTGCTGAAAAAAAAGCATTCTTTAGAAATGTTGGCCCATATTGATAGGATAGCAACTTGCAGTTGATGGAGATTTGTGGGATGCACATCCAGGGCATGACGCTCCCGTTCCACCACATCCCAAAGATGCTCTATTGGGTTGAGATCTGGTGACTCTGGGGGACATTTTAGTACAGTGAACTCATTGTCATGTTCAAGAAACCAATTTGAAATGATTCGAGCTTTGTGACATGGTGCGTTATCCTGCTGGTAGTAGCAGTCAGAGAATGTGTACACGGTGGCCGTAAAGGGATGGACATGGTCAGAAACAATGCTCAGGTAGGCCGTGGCATTTAAACGATGCCCAATTGGCACTAAGGGGCCTAAAGTGTGCCAAGAAAACATCCCCCAAACCATTACACCACCAGCCTGCACAGTGGTAACAAGGCATGATGGATCCATGTTCTCATTCTGTTTACTCCAAATTCTGACTCTCCCATCTGAATGTCTCAACAGAAATCGAGACTCATCAGACCAGGCAACATTTTTCCAGTCTTCAACTGTTCAATTTTGGTGTGCTCTTGCAAATTGTTGCCTCTTTTTCCTATTTGTAGTGGAGATGAGTGGTACCCGGTGGGGTCTTCTGCTGTTGTAGCCCATCCGCCTCAAGGTTGTGCGTGTTGTGGCTTCACAAATGCTTTGCTGCATACCTCGGTTGTAACGAGTGGTTATTTCAGTCAAAGTTGCCCTTCTATCAGCTTGAAGCAGTCGGCCCGTTGTCCTCTGACCTCTAGCATCAACCAGGCATTTTCACCCACAGGACTGCCGCATACTGGATGTTTTTCCCTTTTCACACCTTTCTTTGTAAACCCTAGAAATGGTTGTGCATGAAAATCCCAGTAACTAAGCAGATTGTGAAATACTCAGACCGGCCCGTCTGGCACCAACAACCGTGCCACGCTCAAAATGGTTTAAATCACTTTTCTTTCCCATTCTGACATTCAGTTTGGAGTTCAGGAGATGGTCTTGACCAGGACCACACCCCTAAATGCATTGAAGCAACTGCAATGTGATTGGTTGAGTAGATCATTGCATTAATGAGAAATTGAACGGATGTTCCTAATAATCCTTTAGGTCAGTGTATGTTGTATATTTGAATATATTGTCAAGTCTCGTGAAAACACCATTACATTTCAAAAACATTCACTACAGTCTGTTTTATCCAACAATAGACTAATTTTGGCAACACAAACATGGACACACTACCCATCTATGCAATGAGTTAACAATAATTACTATTATTTTGAAACAGTTATTCAATTTATGTAATGCCACTTGTTGGTTCTCCAGAAATTAGAGCAACTAGAGGAGAAAAAGTTTATGACGCCATTGACGAGTGACAAAATGACACGTCCTGTGTCTTCGAATTACATTACAAATGTACTAGCTAGCTCAAACGTGTATTCCACATGTGAGACATTATTTTTCATTTTACATTGTGTTTATCCAATTATACACAAGCAATTCCAGTTTAGATTACGCTAATCAGCTCCTTACTTACGATTAGTTTGGTCCTCCGTCTGGGCCTGGCTGTTTATTCCAAAACACCTATGTCCATGAGTGTCAGCTCGAATGATCTAACAAACAGATGTAATCATCTTCTTGGCTGGAGATGGTTGAAGGCAAAATATATTCTGTTCCACATTTTACAACAAAACACTTTTTATCTCGGATGTACAGTAATTGAGATCTCGACCAGTGGCCACTTCCATAATAATGGCTAGATAGATTCAACCATTAAAGAAAGTTCCTGAATTTCATCTTCATCGTATTCCAACTCGAACAGGTATGGTTGGATATCATCATTCAATTACACTTGATCAAAGTTGAACTTGTCCAGCTCTACATGTATTTGATCCATTGTATAAAGGAAGTCTCTCTCACTCTGATCTTATTTAGCTACGTATTCAACTTAAGAATGTATTCTCAAACTAACTGCAGGTACAACGTTTTATAAAAAAATTCTAAACAGTGCCCCTATTAAACTGAAACACTTCTCTTCACTAATGCAAACAGTTGCTTGAATCTGACAAGTTTCCTGGAATTGTTGTCCACCTATCATTTTATTTGAATTTTCTGTATGGTCGAGCCATAGAATTGATTACTCTCTACAGCATTGTATAGAATCACAAATTCTCTTTCTCTCCCACTGCCATTCCCTGAAGCTTGAAATACACAAAACATTCTGATAGGTTGTGGAAACGCATCCATGGCCACATCCAAGTCACGAATTTGGACTTTAGTCAAAGTGAAGTCCTAGTTCTGGCTCGAGTCATTACAACTCTGCAAGTTGTTGACATCCTAAGCTAAGATGTGTAGTGACTTTTTTACTTTTTGTAATTAAAATAAAATCAATCAACAGAACATCAGTAATTACATGCTCCTTCAGTGCTTCCCACCATTTCATTCAGAAATGTCTGGCTAAAGCCGGGCTGCCCTGTCAGTCTAAAGAACCTGGTTTAACTCCTCTTTGTATGAAAGACCTGAAAAGCATTATGGGTTGGCAAAAGTGCTGTAAACTTGTCATGCCAGTATTTTGAAAAGCAGTGAATTGGAGAGGAGAAAGTAAATACTGGTCTTGATTGTGTCCATATGAACAGTTAAAGCTCTAATAATGGTTTTGGGTTACAAAGAAGGCTTGTTTAACATTTCTTTTCTCACTTCTGGCGATGACCTCTCTCTCCTATGTGTGTCTGTTCAACACAGGAACATGAGTTTATTAATAGTTGTCCAGCTGCGACCGTATGGGTGCAACATTGAGGTTCTTGATTCTGCTTTTATACCTCCTAAATACCACAGAAACACTGTGTTTAGTCATCAGCAGCAAAACACACTGAGCTTATTTAGTCTCTGTGTAGCTTAAGCCTGATTTATGGCAGAAATGTTGGTTTCAGTAAACACATTGGCTTCACATTTGTTTGATTCATTGTTTCTCTGTTGAGAAAATGTACAATTTTATTTCTTATGAAGAAAGTAGTCGCATGAATGTTAAGTGTCCAAGGGCAATGAAGTGTTTCCTCAATGATGTTCTGGTAAACAGTTTTGCTTACAGTTGCACAAAATGCTTCTCACCTGATGGTAGGAGGACTAATGCTTTGAGTGCTGGCAGTCAGCCAGCTAGATGAGGATAAGAGCACAGATAAGATGCAGGTGCTGTAGGAATAGATGAAGCGGGGAGTACCTGACAACGTGCTGCAACTAGAATGAAGATTTATTTTTAATTGCTATGATTTAAAATTAAATATAGTCATTGGCTACACTTTCATCTTCCGACTAGGCCAGCGTTTTCGTCTCAAATGTTTTAATTGCAGAACATTACAAAACATCATAAACATTTTACCAAGGTAAAATCTGGGACTTTACAGTTTTATAGTAAAACCATGAAGCCTCTTGTTTTGGAAAGTCGATGCTGCCTTGGTTGTTTTGAATGGAAAGCTACAAGAGTGCTCTGCATTTGAGCAGGGCCAACAGAGCTCTGTAAGTAGAGCGCTGCTCTATGTAGGGGGTTGTGTAAAAGTAGTCTGTAGCAGAACTGTTCTTCACATATGGCTGTATGGCTCTTCGTTTGGTCGCATGGTTCCTAAAGGCAAGAGACTGCGTAATAGGTTATCATGACATATTGTGGCGATGGTGTTCATATTTGGTCTATTCAGGTGTATGTGTTCTATTATCAGTCTACACCCTTTCAACTGTGATTGGTCAACTTTGGCACTGACACGTCATTGTGTATTAACATTAATGATAAAGAACAAATTTTTTTGTAACATCAGAGAACAAACATTCCACCACGCGGAGACATTCAAATATAATATTTGCTAACATTGACTACTTGATTAGCTTCACTAGCAGTTGCTGTTTATACCGAGAAGAAACCCACCACCTTTGTTTCGGCCTTTATATGGCTACTACGCTTTATCGCCCTCAGTACTTCGAGTAATATTGCCATTTTTGTCTGTTTTCTTCAGTTTGAGTGTGCTATTTTGAGGGAGCATTGGGGCAAACACTATTGTTTTGTAAAGGTTCTAAACCACATACGGCACCAAAACTAATAAGAATATAATTAACTTCAGCCAGCTGGACAGAGTTCAGTTGGCTGAAATGAGGAGCGAAAACAACTGGTAGAACAGCCCCAAACAAATAATGAAACTACTGATGTAGATGGGACACTGATAGGACCTCAGGGTGTGTAGATTTACACCACTCTCCATGAGTCAACAAGTAGAAATGTTAACTACTCGCTGCACTCATGGTGCTAATCATACATGTTGGGCCTCAACCGGATAACCGTGTGCTACAGGGGACAGTGTGTAATTAGTAACTGTGTTCATTAGTGACAGGCGCTGGGTCAGGTCGGGTACATGTCTTCGTTCCCCCAGGCCATCCCTGGCCGAGTTCTGTCTATCTGTGGTCGCTGGAGTTCAGCGGGGTACAGACAGAAATAATCTTTTGGGGAATTTTGTGTGTGTGTGTGTGTG
>JACXGM010032465.1:0-10868 GCA_016801145.1 Umbra pygmaea | reverse complement strand
AGCATCGACCAGCTATCTCACAATGAAAACTGTATAATTATATTACGTGAGTATAACAGGACTACCACTCTGAACATGTGGACATATTCTGATGTTGGAGGATGAAGGATGATGATGAAGATTGCGTTTTCAGTGGAAATGGAAACAGGCAAGTCAAGTGCAAGGAATGAACACATGCAGATACAGTCATGCTATACTGCACCTAAAAGTTACTATACATTAATGTAGTTCAACATTCATTACATTGGATCTTATGATATTATGGTTTATATTGGCCTATTGTTCATGTAGTTGTTCATCATTAGTTCATGTTGAATACTGTATTAGCTAATACTACTTCATGTACCCCTAACTCATGCAAACAAGTACATGAGTTCCTGATCTGTATCTACATCAACAAACGACTCTACCATCAGTTTGTTCATGTGTTATTACTTAAGGAAGGGTCATCATTAGTAATGATTTGTTCATGTAGTTGTTCATCATTAGTTCAAGTTGAATACTGCATTAGCTAATGTGTTTGTAAGTCCTTACTTAAGGAAGGGTCATCATTAGTAATGATTTGTTCATGTAGTTGTTCACCATTAGTTCATGTTGAATACTGCATTAGCTAATGCTACTTCACGTACCCTTATTGTAAAGTGTTACCAAGCTTTCATAAGGATTGTGAGCTTTACTTATTTTTTTGAACACACTGATATTATATTTTTTAATTAAGAAGTTAAAAGCAGCCAGAGGTGATGCTGGGAATGAGGAGGAAGAGAAAGAGATGGAGGTTGCTGTGACGGTGGTGGTAGAGACCAGGGCAGAGACAATGTCAGGTGCACCAATGCAACTGTACACAATAGAGTATAAGTTAGCAGGGATATTATATTCAAAGTTGTTAGTTCAATTGATTTTGAGATTTGATTATTAACTGATAATTGTTCTTTACCAAAATAAAAAAGCTGATGCAGGAACAGAGAAAAGTGAGAAGCGAGAAAGAGAATCAGGGAACATTTTAGGACATGCTTTTGTGTAACATAGCACTGCATAGTTTAGAGAAACTTTATCCAACATCCTTTTTTATTTTAAAAATACTATTTTTACAACATTTGTAAGCTGGTTACTATAATTACATATAATTTTGTTTGCAGCCAATGATAGCACTGCATCATAGGTTAGTGTATAATGGATCGTGTGTTCATTTGTATTTGGGACCTGTACAAGAGTCGTGTGCTGGTCTTCATTCCAAAATCCAGTTTTTCTGTCCCATTTCGACCCTGATGTAGGGTATTAGCATATCGTGACAGCAGAGAGATGCAGTTCTCTGCTTTTCCATTGGCAATCATCATGGTTTTCTAGCAGATGCATGCATTAAAAGGAAGACAGGTGAATCTGTGGATATAGTGATGAATTGGTTCCCTGGTGTTCCCCAGGGCACTATTCTCGGCCCTGATTTACATTGAGTTACTTGGCTCTGTCATGTGGCATGCCTTCTTATTGCTATGAAGATGACTTAACTATTTTTCTCCTTCCCCACTTCTGACACCCAGGTGGCAACACATATTAAAGTATGCCTGGCAGACATCTCTGCTCTGATGTTGGCCACCAACCTTACCTCACATAGGAAGCAGCACAGTACTAATCCAGGCACTTGTCATCTCATGTCTGGATTACTGTAAATCACTGTTGGTAGGGCTTGAAATAAAACACCTGCAACTTCAATCCTGTCTGCATCCTGTCTATTCCTCAAACTTCCCACTGTGTTTACCTGATTATGTTTTTAATACTGTTATCAAATACTTCCACTCTTACTGTTCTCAAAACGTAGTATGCCGGTCAATTGGGTATGTGAATAAACCAAAACCTGCTTGGCCTCCATGTGGCGCAGTGGTCTAAGTTGCTGCCTTGTAATGCAAATGCTTCACAGTGGCCAGGTATTCAACATACGAGACAATGTCAATGTAGAATTCAACATGACCAACTGGGTGGGGAGAAACAAAAAAATCAACAAAGAAATTAAGAAATCATAAGTTATGCTTCAGATATTCTATGAGATAAAATTTTTAAACAACACTGTGTGCCATTAAGATCTAATTGGCGTACTTACTACTTTATCAAGTAGCTTAAACATCTTTTGTTAGTTTTTTCAAAAATGTCTCAATATAATTATCTGTATCTTTCCTAAAGGGTAGCTTTAGATTATCATAGTTCTCCATCTTTTTAAAAATGTTCTATAAACTATTGATCTGTAAACAGTATATTAGCCATTTTCAACTGAGAAAAGTCTGTTTTAGTCACTGAAGAAGGGTGTGAATGATCACAAAACGTTGTCATTTTTCTAAACAAATAGAGGTTGAAACATTCCCTCAAATATATTTGAAAGTGAAAGTTTACATGAGCTTTTTCTGTGTCCTGGTCAGGAGCTCAATTATCATAGTAGTTCATGGATAGAAGTGCTTTTTCATTTTTGCCCCTCCAACTTCTAATTTGGAGGAATTGGTGCCATTAGGGCATTTTAGATGTTTACTTGAAGATAAAACAAACACAGTAATACAATTATGTGATTGTGTTGCATTCTGCTTAGCTTTTAAATTGCTTGGCTTGTTCCTGTATGTTGTCATTTTGTGTGACCTACCCAAGTTGTTGCTGCAAATGAGAACCTGTTCTCAGTCAACTTACCTGGTTAAATATATAAGCAGATAAATAAGGTTTCCTATCATTTTTCCCGTTAAAAACAGGCAGAGATTGACACAAGTTGTTTTTCTAACAAGTGGAGAATAGGCCAATATCAGAACTGTATCTCATTTGAACATACAATAGTAAGACTCGTCTGAGAGGGTGCACCCAATACATTTTTTTATATAATAATTCTAGTCTGTGCCAATTCCAGCCATGAAAATGTGCACAATAGATTGTGGAGGGCTATGATTATTTACTGCTATGCAGCAGAGATTGTGTAGAAGGGAGACCCCCACAATTCCCCCAAATCTCCCTCCACATTTTTATTCTGTACTGCGGCAATACACGGGACAGTGCATATTTACCTTCAGTTTATTGCAACTGATCTTTTGTTTTGAATCACTATTTATTATTGTAGATTCTTAGCCTCAAACAGCAGAACAGATTACATGTATAGTTTGTTCACAAGTCTCAGGTTTTTGTAGATTTAATTGTAGCTCAAACTATTGAGACAGATGTATTTTCACAGACATTTTTTGAGGAAAGAAAGACCTGGGGCCTCATTTATAAACGTGGCGTACGCACAAAAGAAGATGTACGCAGCTCTCTACGCAATAATTGGGATTTATAAAAAGCAAACTTGACAAGAAAATGTGCAGCCCTTCACGGTAACTCTGACCCATGCATACGCACAAAAACGGGTGAAATGAGAAATGGCGACACCGCCAGCAGATGAATGAAACCATAGACTGTATAAAAAGCACGTGAAACTTTCTTAAACTGCAGACCGTTGTGTAGCTAAACAAAATCGAAATACTGCCTCTCATTAATAATATGAACATTTCACAAAGCCATTCTCAAAATCAACAGCCTGTGGTGAAATACAAATAAAATAAAACAAGATTGTAGCCAACGTAAATGCAAATAAAGACACATTTGAAAAAAGAACACTCAAATATGTTCTGTAATTATATTTGTATGTTGAAGAAGGCATTTGATGATGACCACTTTTTTAAATTTCGGCCATGGTCCGACTCTGAGGCTGCGGCATTTACAGTGTCTGCAAACTTTTGCCACTCCAACTCCTTTTTGGCATTAGTAATGGCCACACTGTGCCCTCCAAACAACATTTTCCTCCTCTTTTACACCTCGCCAACAATAATTTCAACATCACATTAAGTGAAGTTTCGGTTTTCCTCTCTTTATTTGCCATGATTTCTCAATCAATAAATATTAATTTTGGGGCGGTTCAAATCAATGAATATTAATTTTGGGGCGGTTCACTGACTATTTATGGGCAATTATGGGCGTGACATGCAGCCACAAAAGCTGTGCCACATTTAGAGCTGATTGTGATTTATAAAGGGAAAACGGCGTAGGACGTATTTCTTTGTGTACGCACATCCTGTATTTCGTCCGTACGCCACTTCTGACCCAAATCCACCGCAAAGTTTTATAAATGAGGCCCTGGGCTGATTGGAATAAATTATTTTCTTACAAGCAAACTATCAGTCCTGCTCAGCCCTTGTTAATAATGGTTAATATCTAAGTAAGCAGTAAAAAAATTAATCTAGAATTATAGTTTAAATATGGTTTAAATATGCCGGTCAGTCGTCGGGACTCATTGTGATAATTATGATGCATTCCATCTCTTTGTGAAACAACAAATCCACACTTGTCACATCACATCTAAAATAAATCCAACCATTTCAACATAATCACTGTCATTTGATAAGCCCACTGCTGTGAGACATGTCATGTTGCATTTACAATAAAAAAGCCACTGCTTTGCTGACACATAGGTCATCCATCATCTGACAAAGACTTTCAGCACATGCTTTAGTAGAGGATATGTCAAAGATTATGTATGGTCTAAAAATCAGCCTTAGAGCAAATCCTCATAGACACTTTACTGCACAAGCCTCAGCTCATCAGAACACAATGTATTGTAGAAATAAATGCAATATTTAGAAGGAAAAAAATCTAATTATAATATGTAGGTCAAACATTTTCCTTCATCTTCCAAACTATTGTTTCTTTGAATGCCCTTTTGAACAATTAGAGCAGTTCCAGGTGAGTAGGTTGAGAAATGCCATCCAAAACATGTCAAACCATCACACTAAGGAGTTACACCAACTCATAATGTATTTATACACTAACTAATTACTATACAAACCAATTCATTGATACGATGATAGCGTACTGACATAAAGACAACATGGAAAAGTAGATCTATTGAGGGCACTGCGTGTGAAAGATACATTTCACTTACAAACACACACATCCACCAAACAAACACATCCAGTATGTATAGTATACACACACACACACACACACACACACACACACACACACACACACTAGCCATAACCATCACACCCGAATGCACCACTGACAGACTACACTTACAGGAACCGCTGGGCTATTTAATGGCCGTATCGGATGTCCTGGCAGGTAAAAGGCTTTTAAACAATACACAAGAGTCTTGACTGATGGACAGGGAGAACCTGAGCTTCCAAGGCTTTCCAGCCATTTGCTGTATTCTTTCAATAGAAACGTAGCACTGTGCGTTGAGTGACATGCGGCTCCATAATACCAGAAAGCCTTTGTACTGACCAGTTAATTCAAGGACAAAGCTGTCTTTTTACTATCATGGGTGTGGGAAGATAGCACTCTATCTGTCTAGTTAATGTGCCAGTACATCAATACATCTTGGAAATGCAGAAAAACGTTGATTGAACCCATGTAATTCTGGGTTCTACATGTAGGACCTGAGAAGAAAATGTTAGGGTATAGTGGCTTGGTATAAAGTGGACATTTCTAGTTTTAAATTGCATTGTGTTTGACTTGCTGCATCTTACTAGCTGTATATACAATATTAGTCAATATTTGTAATGCGTTTAGCCAGTATATTCAATATTGATAAAAGTCACCAATCTGTCTGACATATTTCATCAATAAGGGAGAAAATGTGTAATATGTGTGTTCTATCAGATCAGTTAGAAATTGTCAATTGTGTGGCCTGTTTAAGGTTTTTAATTTAAAAACATGGGCATATATGTTAGTTAATATTATTGGCCATAGTTAAAAGTAGTTTACTATAGAGAAAAGGGTACCATTTCACCCTATTTCTAAGGCGAAAATACAAAAAAACAAAATAGTTCCAGCCAGAGCCATAGAGAGAGAGAGTTGCGTCAACTCCGTTCACTTCATCAGTCAGTTTTTTACAGCAATGGCGGATCATGGAGACCGTCACCAGTTCCAAACAAACTGAGATACTACCCGTGTCGCCGTAGAGAAATAACGTTTCATCAGCTCCTTACTGAGGTAATAACTTTAAAATCTGAATTACTTTAAACCTGCATTGCAGACACATTTTAGCTGACGTTATTTAGCGTAAGTTTATAAAATCAACAAATTTAAATGTTTGAGGAAAACTAGCTAACTTAAACAGTTAAAAATAAATTTGTAAATTTGTAAACAGCACTTGAAACAACTTTCATATAATAGATCATACCAAAAATTGCTCGTTACAGCTGCTCCCATAGAAAAAATCATACGCTTGTAACTGTTTAGAGACGCATGAACCACGTGACCGTACCACGTGACATTATAATTTTTTACCCTCCATTGACGCAACTCTCTCTCTCTATGGCTCTGGTTCCAGCTACATATTGTAGCTTTCTGTTGGAAAACCTCTCCATTTGTTTCGAATGTATAACATATTTATTCACAGCTAGATTCACTTTTTTTACCACATATTAAAGTCATTGCAACCTCCTGTGTTAACAATATCCAATAAATACATTTTTGGGTCTTAGCCTATTGTGTATTGTGTTGTTGAATTGATCTTTTTCTTACAGTAGGGTTACATTGTTTTTTGTTCTAATGAATCACTACAACAAAATTGATTCAGAAAACAGCGAGGCTCAGTTGTACAAACAGCACTATCCAATTTTGTCTTTATTTGTCTTTGCATGCTGTAAGCCACAATGTGAACATATCACAATGTACAATTGTGATGCACCCCTCAATACATTAATGGCAAGGTTGCCTATTCACAGTCGGAGCCAAGGAGTCACCGGTGGAATTACATTTTACAGAAGTAAGTCCTGTAACACTTGTCTACCCACTGGGCTGCCTATCTTTGTTTTGGCTGCACAGTTGTTGTTTTTGCTTTCAGATGTCCATTTCCCATGGTAACGTCCAATCCCTCAGAACAGAGATGTTGAAAATACTTCTGAAAAAAGAAAGATGTGGGGAGAATGTGAATTAGTAAAGGGCTCTGTGTATAAGAGCATGAGTTCTAGACAATTTAATTTCTAGACCACCTTTACTAATATGATTGTTAGGAATTAAGGCTACAAAACCATCTACTGTAGCAAGGTGTGTGCTTTGTTTAAACAAGAAACAGAGTATAGAAGGAAGGCTGCAAGGTATGAGACACTTTTTTGAAAAGTTGAACAAAAAGATAGAAGATAAGCTATATTTAAGATTACATGGAGATTTCTCAGAGAAAGCAAACAGTAGCTAATGCATATGTATACATCCAAATGTTGCCTTTGATCTACATTTGGTATGTCTACATTAAGCTCTACAAATTTACATTTCACACAAGTTTACTAAATGTAAACTTACTAAATGTAAGCTTGGGAACAATTTGCATATGAAAATGAATATTTATACTCCTTCAGAAAACATTTACTCAGGATTGCTTTTTTTAGTTTTGGGCATCCTAATCATATTCAATAGAGCGTTGTTAATCTTTATGGAAGCTATTCAGCTAAGCCATTTGGACAAAATGCCATCTTACTAGAGAAAAATACACTGTAAATTACAGTAATCCTGCTTGCATAATTATATAAAGAAAATGGTCACAGTCTTGCTCAGAGTGCAGTGCTGTGGTGCGTCGCTACAAGATGATTCCATTCCAGGTTGTGTCACAGTCGACCATGACCAAGAAGTCCCAATAGGCATTTCACAATTGGATTTGCATGTTTGCAGAAGGTGAGGATGTTGAAGACGCAGTTTTGGTGGAGTAGTGGTCTAAGCTCCAGACTAATATCCATATGTCCCCCCACAGAGGTTGGAGCCCTGGCTCAGCTGTCTGTTCCCTTCCTCTCTGTTTCCATTCTTAAAACAAAAATAACAAAACCCAAAATACCTGTCTCCCTCTTCTTCCTGCTGTCCTGTCATAAAATGTGAAAATAATAAAAATACCCAAAATTGAAATGGTATTTGTGGATATTTGTTTTTCTTCCTGTTGAGATCCATTGCAGCATAACATCTGGGGACTGAGACAGGAGGGTTCTGGAGACATGGTCCTGTACAAAGAAAATCTTGTCCAGGAGCAAACAGGCATGATTCAGACCCACCCACACCACCAAAGGGACACCAACAGACCGCAACCACTCTGAAAGAGGGTTGAGTATCGTCCACACATTGTACTCTCATCCCACAAGTGTGGGGCATCATGGGGCAACATGAGCAGGCCAGTGATGTGGCACTGGAGCGAGGATATCCCAGTAAAGAGAGGGGAGCCTACGAGGCAAGCCAGCATGTGTGGTTTGTCAAACAGTACACTTTTAGCCCCAATCATTCCACAAAATTGGAGCTCTATATGAGAAATCCCTTCCTCCAGATGTTTGCTTACAAATTCTAGAAACAGTAAGATGGCCGGCATTTTGTGAACATAATGTATGTGAAGGTACGTATGGCAGCACCACATCAGACAGATAAGTAGGGGGATGTCCATGTAGTGCGTTGTAGGTTAAATGTAACAATTTAAAATCGGCCCTAGCCTTAATGGGCAGCCAGTGTATAGAGACTAGAATTGAGGTAATTTGTTAAATTTCACATCCTTGCCTTTGGCCGTGTGTCAATACCCTTGGACTGCTTCTGCCTCCTCACCTGCGAAGAGGAACGCTTGGCTCCGGAACTTCAAAATCTCCATGTGCAAATAACACCCTGTACCATACGGTACGTTATGTATCCGTGAACAGTTACAGCTCTAGAGGATGGGCATGTGGTTAATTTGACTCTTGTGATCCAATCAAATAAAAAATTAGGCTGGAATGTTTGGAATTGTGAGATTCTTCAAGAGATATTCCTTGAATCAGGGCAAATAATTTAGCTAATAATAGGTATAATGTTAGTTAAAATAAGTTGCAAAAGTAAATAGTGAAATGGTCTGGTTTGACTCTAAGCTAGAGGCTATTAGGGTGACTGCTGCATATATACCTGAGCGTACATCTGCAGTGTCATCCTGGCCAAGATGGTCAGAGCCAGTACCTCTGCTCATCCCCTGGCACATCCTTGCCTTTGGCCGTGTCAATACCCTTGGACTGCTTCTGCCTCCTGACCTGCGAAGAGGAACGCTTGGCTCAGGAACTTCCTAATCTCCAACACTGTCATCCTGTACACCAGTGGTTTTCAACCCTCTTCTCGGGGGACACCAGAATTTCTATAATTTAGCTGTAGCCACTGAAATTGCTCACCGGATTCACTAATCAAGCGTCTGATCATTAGAAGATGAGTTGAATCAGATGTGTTGGCTCAGTGGTTACAGGTAAACTGTGAAATGGAATATCATGAATTTGTGTATTGTGTTATTGGGTATTTGGGAGAGAGTGCTTGGGAAAATATGGCACAAGTTGTGTGTGCTTGTGTAACTATGGCCAGGGGGTAGGTGGGATATGGAACACTCAAAGATTTTTAAGGAACATAATTTTCTTTCCACATTTTTGGGACTGAGCCTGTTTCTTTTTTTGCTCACTATCTAATGGCTATACTAATCATATAGGCCTATAATTATATAGTAGGCTAATGTTCTTATACAGATTTGAGACAGATGTTACTGATAGTTAGAGTTTTATAACTCATCTTTTAGCCTAATATTTAATAATAATGTTTAACAGCCAGCGCACCTACTGTAATCAGGAGCGGTCAGAATAAAGTTTTCCCACGTCAGACCGAGCTCTCTTCCTAGATGCTTCCTAGATGCATAGTAATAAAAATATATCCATATGAACAAACTAATATTTGTCACTGTAGAGGCTACTATGAACCAAACACAATATTGTGCATTATGCTTTGAGCGGGCTAGAATTCTGACTCGAAAACAAGGTGGTGCCAGTCGCAATGGTAGCACAAGAGTCCTGACAGGTTTGCGTTTGCTGGTGGCGCTGCAAACCATTTAGGTGATTCATTCAGGGAATTAAGCAGTTGCTGCTTCGGGCATTCATATGTCACAGGATTTGTCCGTACGAAAGCAACATTCGGAGCAGTTGTTCAAATGGAATTGTAGTTAATGGTTTGAAGCACGTAAGCTTCAGTGTCAGACATCACTAGCCTATGCCTTCTGCACTGCCTATCTCACCTATTTGGCTCAGGAACAATGTTGCCTCCCTCTCGTTAAATTTTAAACATGCCGGGATGGGTAGCGGTGGGGTGGGGGTGTGGGTGGGGTACAGGGATAATGTTGGGGGTAATTAAAATTGTTAAAATTTTAGAAATGTATTGATATGTTGCAGTTTACAGTATTTTACTGTTCTTTTTTTTGTTGAAATCTTTATAAATAAATAAATCAGGAAACAATGTTGCTGTAGGCTACGTACTCAATATAATCACAGAAATTTGTGTGCAATGTGCAATGTGTTCTTTATTGATTTCCCTCCCAAATTGATGTATTTGTTCACAAACACAAGACACGTTCACAACCAAAATCCTAACTTTGTTTTTTTGTGGAGAAGGCAATTACATTTTTATTCATGCAAGGTCCCAAATAGGCTTAGTTTATTTATTTATGTCATTATTTATTTATCCATGAATTCATACTCAAAATGATTTATCTTCGACTCAAAGACATTCATGGCTAATATCTGTGAAACAGTTTGTGCCACAATGCTATCCTTAACTTTCACCACTAGAATTCCTCATAGAGTTCTGAAGCTTCGAGAACTGAACCTTTTTTCGATACAATTGGATTGAAAGCTTCACTTGTTCAAAAAGCTTCAGGTCGCCATCAATAATATAAATAACAAACTGAAAACACCAAAACCTTAAGGACTGTACAAAATAAGAAAATGTAACTGAGGAATTGTATTTAAGGCAAAACTCCAAACAAGGCAGACTAGAATCAACAGGATACTATCAGGGACCACAAATTACTCACAAGACCCGAGTTTTCAGGAACAGGAGACAGG